>CATQJL010000305.1:82236063-82449540 GCA_958299035.1 Cylicocyclus nassatus | reverse complement strand
AAGCAGTGGTATCAACGCAGAGTACTACTCAATGGATTTTCTTGAATTCAACTTCATTTAAAAGAGGGAACCTTTCTCTGTACAGCAGTCTCTTTGCCATGAATTGGTATTAGAAAGTTCCAGAGTTAGAGGCAATTGAACGAAATCAGTCAAGATTGGCATTTTTCAAGCTGGATTACGAAAAATTCTGGAAGCATTTTTATTTGATAGAAAAAATTCTGCACATTACAGTGTTACCTTTTTCATGAATTAAAACCGAGTAGATCGAGAGTTAGAAGCAAATAAAGAGAATTTCTTCATTTTTGCAATTTTTGAGCATGCTCAAAAAAGCTTGAAAACGTCACAGAAAAAGCGAAGAAGTCATAAGCATGGGTTTTGCGATCTTCCCTTTCTAGCTGAGCAAAAATCCTGCCAATCGGGAGCAATTTTGATTTTCGTGATTTTTTCGGATTTTCGGGTCTGCGTTTTTCACGAAAATCAAAATTGCTCTCGATCAGCTCGAAACTCACTCAGCTAAAAAGGGAAAATCGCAAAACCCATGTTTATGACTTTTTCGCTTTTTCTGTGACGTTTTCAAGCTTTTCTGAGCATGCTCAAAAATTGCAAAAATAAAGAAATTCTCTTTATTTGCTTCTAACTCTCGGTCTACTCAGTTTTAATTCATGAAAAAGGTATTACTGTAATGTGCAGAATTTTCTCTATCAAACAGAAATACATCCAGAATTTTTCGTGATCCAGCTTGAAAAATGCCAATCTTGACTGATTTCGTTCAATTGCCTCTAGCTCTGGAACTTTCTAATACCAATTCATGGCAAAGGTACTGCTGTAAAGAGAAAGGTTTCCTCTTTCAAATGAGATTGAATTCGAGAAAATCCATTGAGTGGCAGGGAAGTTATGATTTTTTGAAAATCCGGCGCAAGAACTTTTGGGACAACCTAATATATATATATATATATATATATATATATATATATATGTATATATATATATATATCAGGTTGTCCCGAAAGTTTTATCGGTTGTTTTCATCGCTCACCCAAACTCACAGAAAGCCATTCCATGGACGACCTAGGTACCATTCTATTCAGATTTTTATCCTCTTTCTTACAGCTATATTTGTTTTCTGATCTACCCCGTCTTTGTGATGTTATCGCAGTGGCTTTTTGAGCACCTCAGCATAGCGCCAAATCTTTCCTGAATTTTGAAAATTTTTATACTGATATTTTCAAGGAGCGCTGGTGACCGTTATGTAGAGCAAACCTTTGGCTACATTGCACTTATTTTAGATTACGTGGGCCTCGTTTATTAAGCCCGTTATGATTATTTATTCAGTAAAAACCGCGGCTTTTTAAATAAATTTACCATGTAAAAGTACCGAAAATTTCAAAAAGCTGATTTTTGAAGCAATTCAAACTTGGTTATGTTGCATAAATAGTGTTTAATAACAATCAAGTTTGAATTCGCAGAAACTTCAAAAGATTTTTTGCTTTTGCTGCAGTTGCGTTTTTCATGACTTTGCTGGAAATCAAGGCCTCCGAAGAAATAATTTTTTTGAGCTAAGCACAGCAGATTAGGAGAATCAAAAAATAGCTCCGTAAAGTCCTGGAATTGCTCTATTTGATCCATACTCAACCCTCTCCGAAACTTTGGAACGAAATTTTTGAAAAATAGCCTAACTTTAAGCAGATAAAAATGGCGGGTGAAGAATTTTGGCAATTATCAAAAAAAGCATACAGGAATACGGTTCGAAAATGTAACTATAAAAAGAGTAGGAAAAGCTGCATCGAATGCACTTTAAAACTCATTCATATCTTTACTGTGCCTGGTTTTATAGTGGTTTGAATAAACCGACAAAACTTTCGGGACAACCTAATATATATATATATACAGGGTGTCCCCAAAATAATGTGCACACTGTTTGATTTTGAATAACTCTCTTATTATGAGGTCTTTCGAGAAGCGGTAAGCGCCATTTTGTAGAGCTGGCTTCAACTTAGATTTGCAGTATAGGGTGAATCACCGACCGCCCTTCATTACTGTAGGATTACGGTAGAAACTTGGAACACATGGTGTCACTGTGGAAAAAGCTGCCGTTTCAAAATTTTTCAAAAGATGTGAAAACTTGTGTAATAGGGCTTTTAGGGACGCTGACTTCAATACTCAACTATGCTCAAGATTGCGAAGCTTTCTAAACGGTGTAACCGCACTTTTTAGGAACATTGAGAAAACGGCCGCTACGGCTTATCTTGCATAACTCTCCAGTGAAGCATCAAAATAAGTTGGGAATCTTACTGTTAGAATCAGCAACTCTAATTGGCCTAGCGTAAAGGTTTTCAGGCTGTTCCGATTCCTTTCTGAGGCAAAATATGGCCTTTCATGGCCCAAAACCCTCTCTCAAGTTTCTACCGTAATCCTACAGTAATGAAGAGCGGTCGGTGATTCGCTCTATACTGCAAATCTAAGTTGAAGCCATCTCTACAAAATGGTTTTTACCGCTTCTCGAAAGACTTCATAGTAAGAGAGTTATTCAAAATCAAACAGTGTGCACATTATTTTGGGACACCCTGTATATATTAGGTGGGTGCAAAAGTTCGTTCGCCAGTTTTTCAAAAAATCGTAACTTCCTTCCAACTCAATGAATCTCTTTGATCTTATACTCGTTTAGAAGAGAAAACCTTTCTCTTTACAGCAGTTCTTTTGCCATGAATTGGCATGAGAAAGATCGAAAGTTAAAAGCAATTGAAGGAAAGTACTCAGGGTTGGCATTTTTCAAGCAGGGTCTCGAAAAATTCTGGAAGTATTTTTGTATGATAGAGAAAATTATGCTCTTCACAATAGTGCCTTTTACATGAATTAAAACGAAAAAGATCGAGAGTTAGAAGCAAATAAAGGAAATTACTTCAGTTTTGCAATTTTTGAGCATGCTAAAAAAAGCCTAAAAACATCACAGAAAGGGCGGAAAAGTCATAAACATGGGTTCTGTAACCTTCTCTTTCTAGCTGAGTGAGTTTCGTGCTAATCGCGAGCAATTTTGTTTTTCGTGAAAAACGCACACCCGAAAATCCGAAAAAATTACGAAAATCAAAATCGCTCTCGATCAGCTCGAAACTCGCTCAGCTAGAAAGAGAAGGTTACAAAACCCACGTTTATGACTTTTCCGCCCTTCCTGTGATGTTTTTAGGCTTTTTTGAGCATGCTCAAGAACTGCAATACTGAAGTAATTTCCTTTATTTGCTTCTAACTCTCGATCTTTTTCGTTTTAACTCATGAGAAAGGCACTATTGTAAAAAGCATAATTTTCTCTATCATACAAAAATATTTCCAGAATTTTTCGAGACCCTGCTTGAAAAATGTCAAACTTGAGTACTTTTCTTCAATTGCTTTTAACTTTCGAACTTTCTCATGCCAATTCATGGCAAAGGGACAGCTGTAAAGAGAAAAGTTTTCTCTTCTAAATGAGTATAATATCAAAGAGATTCGTTGAGTTGGAAGGAAGTTACGATTTTTTGAAAAACTGGCGAACGAACTTTTGCACCCACCTGATATATATATTAGGTTAAACCGAAAGTTCTGTCGCACCATTTTCAAAAAATCATAACTTCTTTCCCTCACAACAATTTTGCGCAATTCAAATTTTATTCAGAAAGCATGAGGCATGTAGTTTCCAAAAGTCTCCTGGGGACTTTCCAGCATGCTCAGGTTGCAGAGATAAAAATGAAAGAACGAGATCATCCGAAATTCGGAATTTTTTTTGACAAAAATTCCAAAAATCTAGAAACTGTGCGATAAACTCCAGAACAGCTGTCATCCTAATTCTTCTTATATTTTATTACTAACTGAGTCAAGTTTGTGCTGATCGACTTTTTCTTTCAGAAGTTACGAGTTTTGAAAAAAAATGTCGAAATACCAATTTCCTAAGAATTCTCAAGAAATCGATTTTTCGACATTTTTTAAAGAAAAAATAACTTCTGAAGGAAGACCTCGATAAGCACAAACTTGGCTCGGTTAGTAATAAAATATAAGAAAAATTAGGATGACAGCCGTTCTGGACTTTTAGCACAGTTTCTAGATTTTTAGGATTTTTGCTTAAAAATTCCGAATTTCGGATGATCTCGTTTTTTCATTTTTATCCCTGCAACCTGCTGGAAAGTCCCCAGGAGACTTCTGGAAACTACATGCCTCACGATTTCTGCATAAAATTTGAATTGCGCAAAATTGTTGTGAAGGAAAGAAGTTATGATTTTTTGGAAATGGTGCGACAGAACTTTTGGTTCAACCTAATATATATATATATCAGTGGCGGTCCGAGGGGGGGGGGGGAGGCGCGCGCCCCCTTCCCGAGAGTGAGTCGCGAAATTTTTGAAACTTACCTATATGGATTACAAAAATGTGCAAACGACTTGTTTATTTTTGTAAATAATTAAAATAATTTTTAGAATTTTTTTAAAAATTCAAATTAGCCTTTTAAAAAAAATTTTTTCGGGGGCATGACGCCACGCCCCCTTTTTCCAGATTTTAGGGGTTGGGGACCCGCAAAAATTTTGAGAAGTACTCCTAAAATTTTTCGGAGTGCGGTGTGGAATTTTTTTTCTAAATGAAGGTGCGTGGCTAACGCCACGCACCTTCATTTGAAAAAAAATTTTTCCGCACCCCTCCGGTCCGAAATCCTAGGACCGCCACTGATATATATATATATATATATATATATATATATATCAGTGGCGGTCGCAGGATTTCGGACCGGGGTGGGCGCGCTAAAAAAATTTTTGAATGAAGGTGCGTGGCGTTAGCCACGCACTCCGAAAAATTTTTTGGGGTGCTTCTCAAATTTTTTGCGGTCCCATACCCCCCAAAATCAAGAAAAAGGGGGCGTGGCTGACTCCACGCCCCCGAAATTTTTCTTACAAAGCCAAATTGATTTTTTGAAAAATTTTAAAAATTATTTTAATTATTTACAAGTAAAAACAAGTCACTTGCACATTTTTATGCAAACCTAGCTCTACAAAATAGTGCTCAAATATCTACACCAGCTTTGATCCACCCGAAGTTTTGAGCTGAAAACTGAAAAAAACCATTCGTACAAAAACCTTAAGACCAATCAAAATAAAATTCTAACTTCGTTCAAAAAACTCCTACAAAATTTCTTTCTTGCTCACGCGTAGACATTCCATGTGAGGCATCTATCTATGAGTGCTGTATTTTTTTCTCAGTTAAACAATGAGAAAACGAAGTTTTTCATGTTTTTGCCAAATTAGCGCTGAGATGTTCTAGCACTAACAGTTGTATAGTACATGCATTAACAATGAAACTTTACATTTTCAGCCTTCTAGAACAGCTATTTTACGAGAAATGACGGATCTAGCTCTCTTCATCCGAATTTTTCTTGCCTAGTTGCCAAAAATTTGATATTTCTCAAAAACCAGCTACTGTAAAAAGCTGAAAATTCACACTCACACTTCTAAGGTCCTATAGTATACAACTGTCAGCGCTGGAACATCTCAGCATTGTTTTGGAAAAAACATGAAAACGTTTTCTCAATTTCTAGCTGAGAGAAAAATACAGCAAATGCATAGAGGAATGTCTTATACGAAATGACAATGTATGAGCAAGTTAGAAATTTTAAAGGATTTTTCCGAACTGACTTTCAATTTTTTCCTGGTTTTTTGGGGCGCTTGGATCTTTTTCGTTTTTGGCTTCAATCTTCGCTTGGATCAAAGCTGTGCAAAACTTGAGTCACAATTTTGTAGAGCTAGGTTTGCTCTATCTAATGATATATCGGATCCTACTTGGGATATAGGATTATTCCGAGTTATTGCGGTCTGTACCTATTTTGGTGCAGAAATTATGCATCAACCTAATATATATATATATATATATATATATATATATATACATATATATACATATATATATATATATATATGTATATATATTAGGTTGGTCCGAAAGTTCTGTCCCACCATTTTCAAAAAATCATAACTTCTTCCTAACACAATGTTTTTGCAAGGGTAAAACCATGTTAGAAAGAGCAATTCATATGCTTTCCAAAAATGAGTTGGCTGCTATTCATTATGCTCTGATTGTAGAGATAAAATTGGGGAAAGGAATTCATTTCAATTTCGGAATTTTTAAGCAAGCCCGTTAAAAAATCCAAAAGTGTGCCATAATATCCAAAACAGCCAGTATCCTAGGTTTTTTGATCCCCTCTTCCCAGCTGAGCAAAATTCGCGCTGATTGAGCTCTTTTGAAAGAAGTTATGATTTTCAAGAAGAAATGCCAAAAAATCAGTTTCTTAAGAAAATTGGTTTTTTGACATTTTTTTCAAAAAATCATAACTTTCCGAAGAACAGCTCGATCAACGCGAACTTTGCTCAGCCAGAAAAAAGGGGTGAAATATTCTAGGATAATGGCTGTTTTGGATTTTATGGCACTGTTTTGGATTTTTTAACGGGCTTGCTTAAAAATTCCGAAATTGAAATGAATTTCTTTCCCCAATTTTATCTCTACAATCAGAGCATAATGAATAGCAGCCAACTCATTTTTGGAAAGCATATGAACTGCTCTTTCTAACATGGTTTTACCCTTGCAAAAACATTGTGTTAGGAAGAAGTTATGATTTTTTGAAAATGGTGGGACAGAACTTTCGGACCAACCTAATATATACAGTGACCGCCAAAAAGTTGCGGACAAACCCCTCTCCCTTTTTCATCGCTCTTTTTCAAAGTGAAAACAGGGATGAAAAAATGTAGTGATTGCATGAAGTGATAGAGCTCTTCAAGATCTACAATCTACACTTTGAGTTTTTCGAGAAACGTGTGTTCTAAAAATTTTAAGAATCTTTTTCTAAAAAAAGTCCGAAAATGGCCGCGTCACAATGTCGCGGACAATAATTCTTCGAACGCAAAAATTTTCTTTTGAGTCCTACTTTAAAGCGGAAACACAAGTTATCCGGACGGGTAAACACACTACTATACAGAGCTCGTCAAGAACTACGCACTGGTTATGGTTGCTTCCCCAGAAAACGCAAGCTTGAGTTTTATTTTACTTTTTTCAAAAAACAACTTCTAATTTCCTTTATCAAGCCAAATTTCTCCACACGGAAACCTGTTCAAGACATCGCAACAAAGCTGTCTGGATAAAATAGATGCTCTTTGCCATCCTCTGTGCATCGGACGTGTGCTGATGAGTTTCTTGGCTGAAAATGGCCCTTGGCAGTGCTTGCACATGACCCCACCTGCACCTCACCACTGACTTGTACTGCTTTGCAGGCTTGTAACTCGGCCTGCAGTCAATATTTGAGCCTGCAATTAGGCTCATTCGAAAGAAAGAGACTTGCTCTACATGATGGTATGCAAATGAGTTGAGTCTGAGAACTTTCAGAGATTTGGCGGATGGGGTGGTAGAGGGCAGCCTTAGAGGTGATTGGAGTGAAAGCTCTTATGAACACCAGAGCAGCCTTAGAGCTTCGAAATGGATCTACTACAAGAAAATTGACAGTTTTGAACTTCCAGGATAAAATTGGTAGCGAAAGGAGCTCTCTTCAACTTTAGCTGAAAAGTGCTTAGACTACAACTGAAGCTGCCCTCTACCACCCCATCCGCCAAATCTCTGATATTTCTCAAACTCAACTCATTTGCATACCATCATGTAGAGCAAGTCTCGTTCTTTCGAATGAGCCTAATTGCAGGCTCAAATATTGACTGCAGGCCGAGTTACAAGCCTGCAAAGCAGTACAAGTTAGTGGTGAGGTGCAGGTGGGGTCATGTGCAAGCACTGCCAAGGGCCATTTTCAGCCAAGAAACTCATCAGCACACGTCCGATGCATAGAGTATGGCAAAGAGCATCTATTTTATCCAAACGGCTCTATTGGGATGTCTTGAACAGGTTTCCGTGTGAAGAAATCTGGTTTGATAAAGGAAATTAGAAGTTGTTTAAAAAAAAACTAAAATAAAACTCAAGCTTGCGTTCTTTGGGGAAGCAACCATAACCAGTGTGTAGTTCTTGACAAGCTCTGCATAGTAGTATGCTTACCCGTCCGGATAACTTGTGTTTCCGCTTAAAAATAGGACTCAAAAGAAAATTTTTGCGTTCGAAGAATTATTGTCCGCGACATTGTGACGCGGCCATTTTCGGAATTTTTTTAGAAAAAGATTCTTAAAATTTTTAGAACACATGTTTCTCGAAAAACTCAAAGTCTAGATTGTAGATCTTGAAGAGCTCTATCACTTCATGCAATCACTACATTTTTTCATCCTTGTTTTCACTCTGAAAAAGAGCGATGAAAAAGGGAGAGGGGTTTGTCCGCAACTTTTTGGCGGTCACTGTATGTATATATATATATATATATTAGGTTGATGCACAATTCTTGCACCAAAAAATACAAAAAAATTATTTTAAAAATGCTTAAACAAACTATTCAACTTACATGTTCTGCTCTATGTTATGTATATCAAAAGTAGTATTTTATGGTACATTTTAGAAAATCAATTTGAAACAAAATCGATAAGTCATTTTAAAAAAATCGAAATTCGTAAATATTCGCGGAGACATCCAATCACTACCAACTTCTCTTAGCTAAAAAGAGCATGCCATAAAACTTAGACCAAAAATAAATTTAAATTCTAGTAGACGTTTTAGCAATTTTAGTGATTAAAAATCAAAAAATCACTTTTTGGGTATTTCTCTTGTTCACCTTGTATCGTTGCCATATGCCCTCAAGGACCTTTGGCTCGAGCACCATCTGAAAGCGCAAGATTTGCTCTCTCTACTATGTATCGAATCAGAATTTTTCATCGCAGCTGGATGAAATAACAGAATTTTTAAAATTTTGGTGCAAGAATTATGCATCAACCTAATATATATATATATATATATATATATATATATATATATATATATATATATATATACTAGCTGGCTTACCCGGCTCCGCCGTATCCGGACCAAACTTGGCACACATACACTTCGGGCTCCGGCGGGTGTCACAGTCCACTTTTCGTTGTCGATCGATGTCGATTTTACTGATTTTTATCGATTTTTTCGCAGAGTTCACCTACAGGGCTAGGAGTTGGCACAGGGGGGAAGTGAGCATGGGGATTCCGAATACAATATTAGTTTTCAGAATTATCGGTTACTTTTGTTGATTTTCTCGATTTTTTGTAAATTTTGACATGCGAGGCTGGGATTTTGCACAGGGGGGTAATCGAGCATGCTGATTACGAACACAATATTAGTTTTCAGGATCGTCCATTACTTTTATCGATTTTATCGATTTTTTTTTGTAAAGTTTGACCTGCGGGGCTGGGAGTTTGCACAGGGGGTAATCGAGCATGCAGATTACGAATACAATATTAGTTTTCAAGATCGTCCATTACTTTTATCGATTTTATCGATTTTTTGAAAATTTGAGCTAGGGGGCTGGAATTTGGCACAGGGGTGTAATCGAGCATGCTGATCACCCCCCTTGGGGATGATCAGCATGCTCGATTACCCCCCTGTGCCAACTCCCAGCCCCCTAGCTCAAACTTTGCAAAAAATCGATAAAATCGATAAAAGTAATCGATAATCCCGAAAACCAATATTGTATTCGGAATCCCCATGCTCGATTACCCCCTGTGCGAACTCCCAGCCCCGTAGCTCAAACTTTGCAAAAAATCGATAAAATCAATAAAAG
The DNA here is from genome assembly GCA_958299035.1 of Cylicocyclus nassatus. Taxonomy (NCBI): domain Eukaryota; kingdom Metazoa; phylum Nematoda; class Chromadorea; order Rhabditida; family Strongylidae; genus Cylicocyclus; species Cylicocyclus nassatus. The sequence goes on along the minus strand of CATQJL010000305.1, from coordinate 82,439,867 downwards.
TAATCGATAATCCTGAAAACCAATATTGTATTCGGAATCCCCATGCTCGATTACCCCCCTGTGCCAACTCCCAGCCCCGTAGGTGAACTCAGCAAAAAAATCGATAAAATCGATAAAAGTAATGGACGATCCTGAAAACTAATATTGTGTTCGTAATCAGCATGCTCGATTACCCCCCTGTGCAAAATCCCAGCCCCGTAGCTCAAACTTTGCAAAAAATCGATAAAATCAATAAAAGTAATCGATAATCCTGAAAACCAATATTGTATTCGGAATCCCCATGCTCGATTACCCCCCTGTGCCAACTCCCAGCCCCGTAGGTGAACTCAGCAAAAAAATCGATAAAAATCGATAAAACCGATATCGATCGATGACGAAAAGTAGCCTATGACACCCGCCGGGGCCCGTAGTGTATGTGTGCCAAGTTTGGTCCGGATCGGTTCAGAAATGGAATTTTCTATTCGGAACATACGTACACACATACATACATACAGACATACATACATACATACAAACAGACATTCAGCTTTATATATAAGATATATATATATATGTATATATATATATATATATATATATATATATATATGTATGTATATATATATATACTTTCCCGCCATTCCAACTGTTGCAGTACGTTGCGTAGTCTCATTTGGTGTTCTATATCCAGTTTTCAGTAGTTGGAAAAGAATAAGAATACCCTTTTGAGACTGGGGGACGAAAATGACGGTACATTTTTGAGAGGGGACTTCGCATGACTTTCAAATGTCAAATGGAACTTTGCTTTAGAAAAGGCAAGAAGGCGACTTATGAGTCCTGTTTATGAATGGTTATCTAAAGTTGCACAGGTGACCTCCCTTCGAAAATCGAATCCAACCAGACAAAAGCGAATAACCAGACAACTGCCATTCATTTTGGTGCAAGCGAATCTTGGATGATATATATACATTTCAGTTTAAAGCTGGGAAAGTGCCCGGGTCGGAGTACGAGCTTCGTCACGGCTCCACGAAAACACGTGTAGATCGAGACCCTCGCACCGGGCGTATCAGGGTGCAACAGCAAAACGTGGGAAGGTAAGTGACTTCTAATTCCCTGTAGCTCGTGATGGGTGTGTTGACTGCGCCAGCCTCAATTTTATCAACCAAAAGTACCTTGTACATTATCGTTCTTAAAATTTGTTTTTTAAGATTTAATAGCATTGCAGAGATGTTTCAACAATACTGATGTTGGTTCTGACTATATTTTTCATTCTTTTGGCTGTTGCCTATGTTGGAACTGCACGACAAGAAGCGATCAAAGGTGTCGCCCATGCTGTCTCTGGTACATGTTATCAACATCTTGAGTTGCAGTAGACTGAGGAATTGATATAGCTTTTCTAGGAGCGGTCCGCGACACCGTGTTGTTCTTGTATATGTACGCAATAGTGCCCAGTTTCTTCCTGCTGGCAGGTATCACGAAGTAAAATGATGCACCTCCACTACAATCATTTTGCAGCTGCTGCAGCTGTACTCGCTGCGTACTTTGGGCATAAGAAATGGAAACAGTTAAAAGAACGAGAGGAAGCCGCATTTTATGATCTTGTGGATAAAATTTTAGGTAAGCGTGTCCAGCTTTTGTGTGCAAAGGTTGGGAACGTAAGAAAGATCTCGAGAATTGTGGTGCTCAGTACGACCGTCATGTTACGGGATTCAGCTTTGAGTGATTATATTGGCCGCGACATTTGCGATAACTTCTCTCGAGATCACACTGCACCGCGGCCTGCCAGATAGAAAGAAAGGCCCGCGGCACATCGGGCAGAGAGTTCAAGGCTTGCGATGTAAGACACGCTTATACTTGACCCACTTCTTCCACTTCGCTATTGGTCAAATCAGTAAACTGACCAATAGCAAATCAAATGTCCAATTAATCCACTTGGTTCACTTGATTTGTCGTCCAGTCCCCTGTGGTCAGTTCATTGACTGGACCAAAGTAGTGGATGAAGTGGATCATGTAAGTGAGGTGTCCAACTCTTTTAGTGTGCAGACTTTCCGACAATTGCGTGAGGTTAATAAGCGTATAGGAGTTGTTTGTGGTCGCTTCAAAATGAACATTTATATCTGTTTGCGGAAGGGGCTTGCAATCTGTACTCAGACAGTTGAGCGTGCGGCACACGCGCCTTTATGCTCAATGCGGCAAAAAAGTGTGCCTTCTTTAGGGGTTTATCTGCCACTGCGCCAAACGCGTGCCATCTTAAACACCTGCCTTACCTGATCCCTTTGATCCTTTTAATCCACTTGGTTCGCTTGATCCGCTTCGTGCAAAACGTACTTTCAGTAATTTTTCATTTGGCGCCGCATAGGTACAAAGAGGTTTTGTATGGTTGCGCTCGCTGTACGCCACGCTAAATGACAAAAGGGTAGCGCGATTTTGCACGAAGCGGATCAAGCAGATGAAGATGGATTAAGAGGATCAAGTAAGGCGGATGCCTCAGACATTTGATGCGTGCGGCGCGCGCGACCCTCGCGCCATCCTTTTTAGGGCGCGACAGCGCGCCTTTAGGCCTCGGACAGAGTTCCGATTTGATCGTCGCGATTCAATCGCCGCGATTTCCATTCATTTTCATATTACATTCAAGAATTTTGGGCTGGAAAAGTATCACAACCGAAATCCAAGCTGGTCGGCATGCAATGAACTCGTAACAGTTGTCTTATCGCGATTGAATCGCGGCGATCAAATCGCGTGAACTCTGCCCGAGGCCTTATGCTTTATTCGTGCAACCCCCGCGCCTGCAATTCTTGCATGCTCTAAGCGCAAAGGATACCTTCGTAAGGTACGAGGCAATGGCAAGGCTGCCTCGTTGTGGAGCCGAGTGTTTCTTTCTGGTGTTGATTAATCGCAGAAAAGGTGTGGATTGCTGTTGCCACTAGGAGTCAACCTTCGGTAGTGCCCGGGAGTGCTGGATTTAGGTTTTTGATCTTGGATCCATATTCGAATCAAACTTTCGACGCATGGGAGTGTGAGGTCGCTCGCTGTGAGTTGCAGTATGCATAACAACGAGAAACAGGAAAACTGCGAATACGCGGACGACCAGAGCGACGCGGCGCCCAGTGTCGCGCCATCCGCGGCTGGGTGTCTCGTCAAAGTGCAACTGCGCTCGCGCTGCACGCTCCAGCTGTCTGAGTATAATAGTAAAGTTGTTGGGAAAGTGAGGATGATTATGAGAAGTTTCAGACGTCGTCCGTGAAGCAACTGAGAACGGTGACGATTATATATCTATACCTCATGTCCGCGATATAATGTTCCCACCTGCTAAAAGGTGAATGACGAATGTTCTGCTGCGTTTGTATTCATCACCTTATTTATGTTCAGGAGGGGGGCTGAGCTGGCTCGCTGGGAAAGAGCTGTTGATTTTATTAATGCCAATGAATCGCGCATTGCTACAGAAACACGCGTACTTCGTGGAGGACAAGAATGTGATGTTTGGAGGTGGATTCCAGCGAAACGCTCCGGTTGGCAAGGATCGGGTAGGCTCTAAGCTATGCATGCCTGAAAAACTGAGATTCTCTTGATTTTCTTGCATCACCTTCAATGAATGGTCGAAATCTCAGGAAAACTTTTTGCTTAATAATTGAAATTATGTATATGTCTTTAAAAATTTTGTTATTTTGAACATTTTGGATTGTCTTTGAACGGCCTTCGTACCCCATTACTCAAAGTAAAATTTCAATGTACTCGATTTTGGCAGTTATCTTTATCTATGGTTACATAATATGATAAGTGAGCTCTTCGATTGTTTGTGCATCTTATTAAGCTTTTCATTGTCATTTGACAAGCAGGAACACTCTGACTTCTTCCTAATGTAACCTCAAGCATTTATGTTTGATCTTTGGATGCAGAATAAACTTGTGAAATTATGTTTTGAACCAAAGTAGTCACTTATAGTGTAGTAAGAATGCAGGGCTTTGCTCTTGGAACTCGCTCGAAGTTAATAAGTTCCAGCGGAATGGAGCCGAAAACATAACTGAAAATGAAGTTCTTGGATGCAGTTTTTATTAGAAATCGCATGTTAGCTTACGCGTTCCAGCGTTTGCGCCGCCACCTTGCATGAACATATCTTCGTCGGCGAAGCTGCCCATTTCGAACATCCCGACTGAGGCACTGACTCGATGCTTGAAGATCAGGGATATGTTTGGAAAAGAGGAAGTGGAAGATGAAGAGTGAGTATGTTTGAAGTTGAAGACATTAAAGGCAGTGTCCGGGCAAAAAGTCGATTTTGAGATTTTGTGCTTTTCTGGCCTATTCGCCATGCTGATCCGAAAATCCACACTGGAAAGCGCGAAAACGGCGAGAAAGGGCTCTAATGCAGGAGGGAAATCGGGAGGTGGGCGGGGTCTTCCCCACGGTGAATTCACGCTCCAAGCGTCCGGAGTGATTTTATCGATTTCGCTAGTCACCCTAACATCTCCACCGGCCAAGTGCGAGCGCTTGACTTGAAAGTCGGAACCGAGAAGATTGCTCCGAAAGCTGGGAGCGTGAATTCGCAGTGGGGAGGACTCCGCCCACCTCTGATTTCCCTCCCGTGTTAGAGCCCTTTTTCGCCGTTTCGCGTTTTCTAGTGTTGATTTACGGATTCAGCATAGCAAATAGGCCCGGGTAAGCATAAAATCTCAAAATCGATTTCTTGCCTGCCTTCAACACATTGACGACGACGCCTAATTTTGCGTGACGGCGCTGTGGGAGGACGCGTTTTGCACAACACTTTCGGAGTGGGAAGGTTTTGTGATTATTTACGAAATGCAAGGTTGTTTTGTAAACAGTTATAAACATTTTCTTGAACAGCGGAGCCTAAGGCCCCATGAGTGCAAAAGATTGGAAAAAATATCAATATGTGGAGAAAATACTAGACCTAGAAATGGTATGATTTTGCAAGAGGTGTGGGCCACCGGTGGTCCACATCGTCGTCAATGGGTTAAGAATTGATCTGTTACAATCCATGCTATAATCAAACGTTTCTTTCTTCAAGGCAGCGTCCACCTAGAATTTGGCCCCCCATGTTTTCGTCATTCTGGGGCCTTTCCGTGGCCTGATTACAGTTCCGTACTTCGAACTCTCCAAAATTCACAAAAAAGGGGCCCTGATTTGAGGGCGCGGACGAGTTTCGAATCGCTTGTCCCCGTCGGCAGACCAGCGGGGAGGAGCTGCAACTGCATGGGTGCAGTTGCATTGCAGTGTGCAGTGTGCATCTTCTGCTCATTACCATGTCAAAACGTGTCGGGAGGCAGTCCCTGGTGGGCGGGCTCTTATCTCAGACTCCGCCCAGTCAGGGACTTTCAGGCGTCTTATCTCCATTCAGAGATAACGTTAGAGGACCGGACCAACGGAGATGCCCCTTTTCTAAGGCCTCATTCAAGATCGACACTAATCGGAGGGGGTTAGGTTTAGCTTGAACACTGCCTTCAAAGGCAACGTCCGGGCAGATTTGGGAGCACCTCATTCTCGAGAGTTTACTGAAGCGGGGTACCCATGCATGCATATCATAAACCGGGTGCAACTGCATAATATTGCTTATGAAGTGAGAAAACAGCAAATCGTTTTTTCAGTATTCTAAACATATACCCCTCTCGGTCTTTAGCGAAACAGGAAATCGCCGCTGCAGGCAGTGACAGCCTCGCGACGTTCATGTCCCAGGACGACTTCCTGCTTCGGCACGAACAGAGGGGCGTATATGTTTAGAATTTTGAAGCGATTTTTTCGCTTCAGAGGCAATATTTTGCAATCGCAGCCGGGCTATGGTTTCTACGGGCAGCCCGTTTCAGTAAACTGTTGAGACTGAGTTCTTCAAGCTGCATCAAGTAATCCCCCTCCCTATTTTGTTATGGTGGTATTTTTATCCGTATCGCTCTGACACCTCATGAGGAGACAATGTAAGGCATCAGCTGATAAGGATCGGTCACCAAATGCCTCTTTCTGCACTGCTTCTATTGAACTAACATCTGATGATAGGAAAGCGTTGACAGAAAAAAGAAAACTGGAAAAGTCCTGTTCGCGTACTGTGTGAGCAATAGCCGCAAGCTAACACTTATAGTAGAGGTCATCTGTCTAGTCACCTCAGTGCGATGTATGTTACTGCATACATGTTTGAAATCCTGGATGAGGCGCTGGGAGTACGGCTAAAATTTAACGCCAAAATGTCGTTTTTATGTGCCATGCATGCCGTTCCAGATCGAATATCTCATATTTATCACTTTTACTTTTTGGAGGAGGCAGAAGATGGGCAAACTCGTAAGATTCTGAAGTAAGTCTGCTTTCGTCAGTATTGTCGTGTGTAGAAGGAGCAGAGTATTTTTTGAGCAGTATTAGTTTTGACTTACTTCTCATTGATATTAAAAATAGTGGTTTTTTATGCTGAGTTCATTTTAAGGAGCTTTTTTAGATCGAAGAAAGTTGAAACTCGTACTGACCAACAGATACCCTACTCATTATTCTTAAAAGCAAACCTACTTCAAAATCGCAAATTTGCCTCCTCTTGAAAGTAAAAATGATAAATTTTGAGATGTCAGAGGGCGCGGATCACCGACCTACCGATCTTCAGTGGCGGGAAGAAAAGCCCGCGCGGACTCTTCGGCAGGGTATAAATACCGGGAGTCAGGGGGAGATCTCAGTCCGTGCAGGAAGCGCTAGCGGGAGCTAACTCTGTCGAATAGAGGCGGATCTCTCCTTTAGATAGAGAGTAACTAGTAAGCCTGCCGAAGTGGTCAAGAGGGTAAAGCCCGTCGTTTCGTTGTTAAGCCTTGTTCAAGTTACGCATTCTTGTTTCTTGCTGTTTGTTGCCGTTTTTCTGAGATAAATTATTAGTCGCTCAATCCATGTTGTTTACCGACCCGGTTGAAACCGTTATATCACTAGACACCCCCGGTTACAGAGATACTCGATCTGGAGCGGCATGCATGGCGTATAAAGGCGACATATAATCGAGAACTAGACCATGCGTAAAGCTAAGAGCAAAAAAACATCAAAATATGGAAAATAAGCAGTATGGCGTCCAATTTTAGCCGTACTGTGTACTTGGTGTAAGCACGGCACGGCGGGACCCCAGGCCTCATCCAGGATTTCAAATTTGTGTGCAGTAACACACATCGCACCGAGGTGACTAAACGGATGACGTCTATTATACACGATCAAGCACATTTTATACCACGGGTTAGGTAGACTTTATACCATAAAACAGTTTTTTGCAACAAATCGTAAGTTCTGGCTTGTTTTTGTGGATCAGTTGTGACTAAAATATAGGTGAAAATTCTGAAGTAATACTGGTGCTAGTTTTCCTACTACAATGCTGGACAAAATTATAGGTCCACTCTAAAAAATGCCATATCTCACTCTGTTGTCAATAAAATGTTCCAAAATTTGGTACAGCCGTGTATTTACCAGCCTACTATCAGCCACGCCTGATCCCCCGCCGTCTGGCTTCTTCTGGTCGCTAGGCGGTCCCTCCCCGCTCCGCATCCGAGGTCAGCGATCGCCTCGTGGAAATCTAGAGTTGGCCTAGTAAGTCTGCTCTTGTAGGGGAGAATTTTATTCCTCGATTAGCAAAAAGAAGAGATATAAACCCTGCACATCGGATCCCGCCTACGGCACCGGGTGGTAGCAAGAACCATGTCAGGGTACTCAGGGCGCCTTCCGGATTGGACAAAAACGACACGTCTGCCCGGACGACACGCCATGGAGACTGCCTCATGCTCTGCACCTACAACGCCAGAACAGTCTACACAAACGCCGACCTCCACGCTCTTCTTGACGCTGCAGAGCACATCAAGTACCACATCATCGCTCTGCAGGAAACGAAGTCCAGGAAGAAGGACGTGCGACAGATGAGTGATGGGACGCTCATCATTCGTGGTGGAAAGGTTCCATCACGATTCGTTGGAGGCGTAGGTTTTGTCGTCCACCCATCTATCGTCCATCTTGTCGATTCGCATGAGATCCTGTCACCTCGACTAGCCATCTTACGACTACGACCTCCACGTCAGAAGACCATTATCAATCAATTGATCAGCATCATCACCTGCTACTCACCAACATCAGCAGCTGACGAATTAGAACTAGATGCTTTCTACGAAGACGTGGAGCACGTCGTCCGCAACGAGAAGTCCTTCTACAAGTCCGTTGTGGGCGACTTCAACGCGAAGATCGGGATGCTACTAGAAGAGGAGTATAGGAAGTTTGGATATGGGCTTCGGAACGAAAACGGCAACCGTCTCGTTCGGCTTCTCTCCGCCGCGCGACTTTTCCAAGGAAATTCCATCTTCATGAAGAAGGAACATCGCCGATGGATTTGGGAATCGACCAACGGAACGACTCACGCAGATCAACCACGTTCTCACCAACCGAAGGTGGAGCTTGCTTGATGTCTCAGTAGTTCCATCCTTCTGCAGTGGCTGCGATCACAGCCTGCTTCGAGCGAAGATACGATTCAGTCGCAGGCTGGAAAAGAAACTTTGTCACAGTACCGTAAGAGGAAGACTGTCGTTTATGACGGTAACAGGCTGGAAGAGCTCATATAAAATTGTAACTGGCCTATCGAGGAGGACCCAACGTACGACTACGACCTCTGAAAGGACTGCGAGCCTGCGGAGAGTGCGCCTCAGTGACTTCTGAGAAGAACTTGGAACGTATTTCGAAGACCACCAAGAATTGCTCGAAAGAAGAAGATTTCTGAGGCAGGATCCGAATGCAACCCATCTCAAGCGATTGATAGCCAATGCCAGTTGCAGAAGGCTTTGCAGGAGGATCTCAGGAAGTACATGCAAGCCAAGATACTGGAAGCAGCCGAAGGAAGACGAAGTTTCAAGAAGTGTCGAAGGGACCTCTGCGAATATCACGTACCGCTGGCTGCATTTTTGAACGAAGACAGGACTCCGACTTCTTCCCGACACAAGATGGAATCTATCGCGAAGAACTTCTATACCAACCTCTTCCGCTCATCAACATCCGTGCCGATGCCCCTTGTTCCCACTGGAGAAGTACCACCAAGGATTTTGCCTGCTGAAGTGCGTATCGCGATACAGACCATGAAGACGTGCACGGCTCCAGGACCAGATCATCTTTCCGTCGAACTTCTGCGAGCCAGAGGGCACCGTCTACACGAGGTTCTTGCGTCGCACTTGACGTCTTACCTTCAGAAGGAGAAGACTCCCGACCAGTGGAGAACGTCAAAAACCGTCCTTCTCTTTGAGAAGGGCGCACCGGAGGATTTTCGGAACTATCGTCCAATATGCCTGCTGAGTGTGCTGTACAAGCTTTTCACAAAGATCATCCTCGCTCGCATATCAAGGACACTGGATGAAGCCCAACCCCAAGAACAAGCTGGATTTCTCAAAGGATTCAGCTGCATGGACCACATCCAGACCGTTTCGAGGGTCATAGAAGTCTGCCGGGAGTACCGACTTCCTCTCGTCCTAAACTTCGTCGACTACGAGAAACCCTCGCGTCGAAACAACGCCATTCTGTCAGCGCTAGTCGATCAAGGAGTGGACCCAGCCTACGCGAGGACACTAGCCAACTGCTACAAGGACTGTACAACAACGATGCAGCTATTAAATCGCCCCTGACCATTCCAATCGGGAAGGGGGTTCGACAAGGTGATACTATTCCGCCGAAGCTATTCACAGCGGCCATGCAGTGGGTGATGAAGTCACTGGAGTGGGACGAGAGAGGCATACGAGTTGATGGGAGATTCTTGTCCAACCTTTGTTTTGCGGACGACATCGTCCTCTTCTCAAGCAGTATCACTGAAGCAGAGAGATGCTGAAGGAACTAGACGAAGTTGGGAAGAAGATCGGATTGCGAATAAACCGGAAGAAGATTCAGTTCATGAAGAACGCCCTTTGCGAAAATGTAGAAATGGAACTGGAAGGCACCCCTATTATGGAGACGTCTTCTTACGTGTATATCGGACGTTCGATGAACATGGAGAACGACTTGAGGGAAGAACTTTACAGGAGAAGAAGAGCAGCCTGGGCCGCCTTCGGGCCTCGAAGGAAGCCACCAACCAACTGACGGACCCGGAGCTTCGTGCCCACCTGTTCGACTCAACCGTTCCCCGGCGCTCTGTTACGCAGCTGAGACGTGGGCCGACACCGTAGCCACGTCAAAAGCCTTACGGACCACTCACAGAGCGCTTAAGCGCAGTCTTCTGAAGATGACCCGACATAAGCAACATGTAATCGGATTTCGCAGTACGGATATGAGAAGAATGTCCCGTCTTCATGACTCAGCGGAATACACTGCGAAAGCGAAACACCGATGGGCCGGTCACATCATGAGAAGAACAGACGACAGATGGACACTAAGAACATCTGAGTGGATTCCTCGCGAAGCCAAACGCCCCCGAGGAAGACCACCAACGAGATGGGCAGACGTGTTCGTGGAACGGATGGACCAGCTGAGAAATCAGCTGAATACAATTATCGCACCTGGAACACTTGAACGCAGCCACCGACGACAACCAAGAAGATCGTGGATGTCTGAAGCGAGGAGCAGGGACAAATGGCAACTTTTGTGCTGGGGCCCGCACGCCACGTGAAGATGGGTCATCTAAGTATTTAAGTATCAGTCGTCAAAACGGGTCTCGTTTTCGTTTGGTTATTTAAGAAAAATTCAAAAATTTTGAAAAAGTAGGCTTAGAGGCTGGCCAAAACTATACGTCCATTCGGAGTCTTCACTGATTGAAACATTTTCCGGCTCCCGAATTTTTTTTGGGTAGGTACACATTGAAAAGTGTCAAACAATTGCTTTAGTCAAGCTGTGTCGTACCTTCAAAAGAACCGATTATATGGGGTTTTTTTGCCTCGGAGATGCTTTCACATGTATTTCGCTCAAGAAACCTGCTTTGAGTAGGAAATTCAGCAATTTCTTAGCAGGACTGGAAGCGACGGGGACTGGAAGCGACGGGCTTCATCTACCTTCTGGATGCTTTCTGACGTGAGCATTGAGGCAAAAATCAGGCTTTTTGTTGCGCAAACCCGACATCAGTGTGTCTAACGGGTTCAGCGCCGCGTTGCGCAGTCACACATTTACGCGCCAGCGCTATCGTAGTTGCATCGTGGAGAATCGCACAACATCGCGGGCCCTGTTTTTGTCATTGTACCTCGTAATTTTCCGCTTTTTTAGCAGCGGATTGTCATTCATTTTGCATCCTTGTTCGTATACGATCTGTTTTGTTGCCGGATACGATTTTTTATTCGCAGCAAAGAAAGGAGGTATCAAATCTTTGAGCGCTGCTCCTCATGACATTATTCATTTCATCCAGGTCTTTGGATGGCTGATTCCGGACGTCGTGATTCATTATATCGACTCGTTCAAAGAACGTAATCGTTTATCGTATAGGTTTGAGTGAACAGCGCCAACGCGCTGTTCATTCAAACTGTTCTCTCGACTTATGCGATATACGACTATCGTTTGTTTGTTCGCAGGTACCACGTCATCTAGCTGCCTTTCGCTCTATTGAACGTGTTATCCTCGGGCAGTTCCGTTGAAATCTCAGGAGAAACATGTCAAATAGAGCGAAAGGCAACGTCGCACCACGTACACATGCTGGTTCACATGGGAACTTTTCTGGGGCACACAGGATACATCTTACGATGATCTCCTCTAGCCTTAAGACCTCGGAGTGATAGTTTTCCAACACGACTAATCCTGATTATCTATCACAACCGAAATACTAGGAGATCGGCATGCAATGGACTTGTAACACTTGTCTTGTAGCGGTGAATCGCGACGATGAAATCGCGTGAACTCTGCCCGAGGGCTAAGGAGGAAGAGTACCAGTCTTTTCGGAATTCTCAAATGAAGTGATTTGGATTACATCTTCTTTTGAAAGAGTTCAAACCTCCATACTGTCCATTCTATTCGCGCGATGATTCGAGAAATTTCAGGAAAAACAGAGTTTCGAAAAGCTTAGAAATCCGGAAGCAGGACAGAAAATAGTCTGAGAAAGAAGCTGGAAAAGTAGGCAAAACGGGCTACGCCGCTTTGCGCGGCATGGTCTCTGCACGCTGCATAATGGTAGCGCTCGCGCGCAGGTGTGATTGCACTACGCAGCGGTGGCCCCGTTGGACGCATTGTACATATGTCGGCGTATGCGCGGAACACAGATCGTCGTTTTCGTTGACCAGAAGGTAAATTACAATGGTTTATATTCATGAATGTGATTTATTATTGTTACCAACACTGCTGGTCGAGTGGGAGTAAAAGAACGCAGTGAAAACGGACAAGAGCAGTAATGGGAAAAACAGTTGGAGTAACTTTCTTATATCAAAGAACTAGCTGGTATGCCCGGCTTCGCCCGCATCGTGTTTTTAACTGGCCAGAGAGTAAATTTGGTGCAAATTTGGTGCTCAACTCTAAAAGCTCGATTTATCTGCGTTTCGGTTTTCTTTTACTCCTGTAATGCCCCGTAGATACATCCTAAACCACATCGCTTTCACCGTCCTCCCTCATATGGAATGAAATGGATGGAATTTATTGCTATTGCTTTCACAAAAATTGGAAGTGGTTTGATCTCAGTTGGTAAGAGTTCATTTCTCTTCAAAATTGATAAATCAATAGAAAGACTGGGAATTTCGCTGCGAAAGGAGCCTACATGGTGGACCGGTATCGAAAAAATATATTTGTGCAAAGTTTGGCACCCATCGGTCCATCTACACACAAAACTTTCCATAAGGAACACACTAACTGACAATTTATCAACACTCAGTTTTATATATGTATACAGGGTGCGCCAAAAGTATTTGCGTCAACTTTGCATGAGTGCTGCAAAAAAAAACTACTCATAGTTTTAATTTCAAAATTTATGTGGTAGAATGCTGCAATCATCCTCTACAAATTAGCGTTTTATGAGCCTAAGGTGATTGCCATACCTTTGCGCAAATAATGAAATTGTCGTACTAATACTTTTGGAAGGCGCAAAAATCTAATTTTTCGGTTGAGACATTTTCAAGGGATTTTATGTCCACAGTGTATAGGAGGCTTTGCGCTATCAATCGTAGTACTTGCGTTCGCCAACAATTATTTTTTCAAAAATGGCAACAAAAAGTACGCAAATGTCACCCGCGTATAGTGGCCGTTTTGTTTTCAAATCCATTTGTAGGCTATAGAAACGTATCTGGCACCGGTTTCAATGCTAGAATGCTTCCACAAAGCTTCTAGCTAAATATTCAGTTCTTTTCCACTGATGAAATGGAACTCCAACCTGATTTGGAGTCAATTTCTACTTTTCTTTCGCTCATTCGCACCCCTTAAAGGCAGTAGGTCGGCAGAATGAGACCCGTGTCAAAACAAGGTCACAGGGTAGAAGCCCCCATAATGGAACCTATGGGCCAAAGTTCGACCTTTCTCTGCCACTTCTAACCCCCGAAATTTCAAAGCGAAAGCAGCGCTCATCTCCTGTCCTCTCCGAACCAGCCCATCCCATGGACGAGTGAACGCGAAGCCCGTCATGGCGAAGACGCAGAGTCGTTGCGGGACCTCATGCTTATAGCATCGCGGCTGGCGCTCTGACCGCGGAAGTCGGGTTCGGAGAGGACAGGAGATGAGCGCTGCTTATGCTTTGAAATTTCGGGGGTGAGAAGTGGCAGAGAAAGATCGAACTTTGGCCCATAGGTTCCATTATGGGGGCTCCTACCCTGAGACCTTGTTTTGCCACGGATCTCATTCTGCCGACCTACTGCCTTTAAATGTGCAGTTTTTGAGCATGTAGCAAACACATGACTTTGTTCAAACGCCGATGATTTTCTTGGCAGACCACCCTAGATTTTGCGCTTACAGTATGTTGCAGAGGAAAACTTGCTCTATCATGTGGTATGTTCTTGCATCACAGGAGCATTTATCTATGAAGAAGCAGAAGATTCTCTGAAAAAATACCTGCGTGTTGCGCGCAACTTCATTAGTAAGATATTTTGTGATTTTTCTCAAGCCACACTTTGAAATTCCAATTCATGCTATAGCCTCTTAATGATAAAACGTTACTGAAACAAAATAGCTTTTTGCCTATCGCTGATCTTGTCTTGCACGAATTTTGCATTGCAGAATACGCGCGCAAATAATTGGCGCACCCTGTAGATGACATAGTAATACGGACAGCGAAAGTGCAGAAGAAAGACACTTCCATTTTCGTTTTTCATCTTATGTTTGAATGCATGTTAACTGGATGGTATCATTTAGCAAACGGCGGCAAAACAGCTAGTTTGTAATTGGCTCTGCGATAGGATGTCTATGTCCGAGCAATGCACAATTGCCCTCTTATATGGCAGAAGGAAGATGGCAGACGGCAGATGCCCGACCGTGCTCGATCTCGACAGGTCGGGCTCTGCTGCCTGTTTGGGCCACGGCCATAAAGTTTAATAAACCACGGGATGGCGCTCCCGCCTGTCCGGGCAATTGTCAGTAATGGCCCGAACCGCAAATGGGAGATACCGCCCCATGCGCCGTTGCGTACGACAGATTGTTCGTGCGTGGGAAACAGCAGATGGTAAGAAAAACGAAAGAGAGTTTGATCAGAGAGACGCCAATACGTCCGCAGCATGCGATGATTCGCCTTTACTTATCATTCATTTTCTGACTGAGAGACACGAGCACGTTTGCGTACGTCTGAGTGGCAAGTTCGAGAGTGCGCTTCACGTGTTATGGTAGATTAGTATATACTGAGAATTCGTTAATCAACATAGTCAAGCGTTGTTTAACAAGCTCGAACATGTTTTTTCACGAATTTCTTATACTAATTTGGCAAAAGGGCTCAAAGGGCAGGCAAATTTGCGCCATCGGTGGCCCACACACTTTCTGCCGCCAGAGACGATGTGGACCACCGGTGGCCCACACACCTTGCAAAATCATATCCTTTAGGTCTGATATTTTTCCCAGAGTTTACTATTTTTTCCAGTTTTTTTGCAGTCTTGGAACCTGTAGACTTCGTCGTCCAAAATGATAGCTGTAGTGGTTTACAAAACGTTTTTGCATTTCGTAAATAATCACAAAACTTTTATGCGCTGCAAATGTTCTGCAAAATCGCGTCGTCCCACAGCGCCGCCACGCAAAATTAGGCGTCGTCGTCAATGGGTTGATCAGATGTACACAAGACGTGCTCGTTCTCTTGATCACAGAATGAGCGATATTTTGGGAATCATTTAAAAATTTTTTTTCGGAGTGTGGCCGACCTACGCTTGTCAAGTCCAAAGGTGCACTCGCTTGATTTAAATTCTTCGCTTCGATTGTTTTACTTTACATGAACACTAGCTTACTTACCCGGCTCCACCCAGCTCTGTCAAAAACGATAAAGATCCTTTTCCTATCCTTGTACAACCTTTCCTTGTGCACACTTCTACATGCAATCCCTATTCCCGCTGTTTAGTAATTAGCATGCTCACCTACCTCCCTCAACATCCCCCAGTCCCGTAGCTCAAACTTTGCAAAAAAAAATCAATGAAATCGATAAAAACTGATGACGCTATTCGGCTATCCTGGCCCCAAAATGTTTTTGTGACGGATCTTGCTCAAACTCGGTATGTGGGGGTTATTTGAGCCATTGATGACAATATCGTAGTCATTTCGCGTGGCAGCAGGTAAAAATCATGAACCTGCCTGAAACCTTGGCAGGGAATTACCTAAAGTGCTGTTTCAAGAATATCATGCTTAATCCTCACGATAAAGGCAATTCGTGTGGTATAAAAGTTTCCCCGACCGCAATGCTTTCCCTTATAGGACCACTGCCGCGAGCGAAACACCCTTCGGCGGCTTTTGCCTAAGTAAGAACAGGGGGCGGGAGATTTGCAGCGTGCGTTACGCGTTGGGACAGGTTATCAGGATGGCGCTGGAGACCGCCATGCAAAACGACCGTTTCCCCATTTCGTGAATATCTGGGATCTAAATTGGCCCGCAAGCGAAATAATGTCCATTTAAACTCTGCAACTCACCAAAACTTCACAATAATGCGTTATGACAGCGAGCAAGCATCATATTCATAAGCAGTATGCTTGTGAACCGTTACAGGTAAGATTTGAGCGAATTCGAAACATCGACCCATCTACTGCACACCCACCGTAACCCAAGAAAATGCGCTATCCTGCGAAATCAGCATGATATTCATGTTCAGCGCGCTAAATGACTACCCCAGACGAAGTTTAAAGCAAATCTATGTTTTCGATCCAATATCGAATAACCACCATAACTCTATGAAAAGGTCAGTATGCAGAGAGAGTATGAAATTTGTAATCAGCACGTCGAATAAGTTCTCTGGACCAAACTCCAGCCGAATTCATGTTTGACTTCCTACCTTACACCTATCGTAACCACACGGGGAGACGTTTTGCAAAGTGTGATATCTGTAATCAGCATGTAAGATAACCCTTATACACGAAGTCTGAGCAAGCTCTACGACAAAAAAATTTTGGGGCCCAGATATCCGAAAAGCGCCAAACTAATATTGTACTCGTAATCAGCATGCTCGATTACCCCTTTATGCCATCTCCCAGCCCCGTAGCTCAAACTTTGCAAAAAAAATCGATAAAATCGATAGTAGTAGCGGATAGTTCCAAAAATTAATATTGTACTCGTAATCAGCATGCTCGATTACCCCCCCCCCCCTGTGCCAACTCTCAGCCCCGTAGCTCAAACTTTGCAAAAAAATCGATAAAATCGACGAAAGTAATGGATACTTCTGAAAATTAATATTGTATTCATCATCATGCCCACTTACCCCCTTCTGTGCCAACTCCCAGCCCCGTAGCTCAAACTTTGCAAAAAAAATCGATAAAATCAATAAAATCGATATCGATCGATGACGAAAAGTAGCCTATGACACCCGCCCCGCCCAGAACTGTAGGCGTGCCAAGTTTGGTCCGAATCGGTTCAGAAATGGAATTTTCTATTCGGAACATACGTACAGACAGACAGACAGACAGACAGACAGACAGACAGACAGACAGACAGACAGACAGGCAAACAGACAAATATACATACAAACAGACATTCAGCTTTATATACGGGATAATATCTATGACTAGGATCGTTTATATATTCGCATGAGTAAGAGAAGGGGAAGGGAAGCCGAGGTCATCCGAGGCGCAGCTCATCTGGAGTTGCTGGGCACCGCCCGTTGGCGTGGGTACTGTCGGTCCACCTAATTAGTCTGCGTCTCGACATGTCCACTCCATGGTAAAGCCGTTTCGAGCTTTCATCTTTGACCATCGCTTGAGACTAGAAACTCGTTATCGTCATCAAGCTGCTCAGGTACCATTTGTCTCGTTATGCTTCGACTGAGTATAGGAGGGTGCTGTTGATACCATTAACGTCATCAAGGTTGCCCATAAACCACTTGTTGTCGCTGCTTTGTTTGAACGGGTTGCGTTGTTTATCGTTAGGCGGGCTTCGTTTGGATTGCTCTTCGCGAATAAATGGACAAGGGGAAAGGGCTCAAGAAAACGCTCGACTTTCGCACGTCCTGTCAAAAGAAAGAGTTCATCTCGAGCTGAGGATTAAGCGGAGCAAAATAAGCCTGGAAATTGGTCTATCAAACTGATGCGCAGGTGAGGGTTCTGCGGTTGTTCGGGGATGTGGATGAATGCGATAATTATGATATTAATAACATGGTAGGGGCGGCATAGATGAGCAAGTTGAGATATAGGTAAAAGTTTTGCTGAGTGACGATGGGATTAATTTTTGAGAATTACATTTATATCAAAAAACGCAAACAACCATTTCAGATGCAAATCAAAATCGCTAATGTGACAGAATGTTCAAAATTTTGAAGTTTTGAAGATTCGGTAACAACACTCAAGTAAAATCAAGGTCAACAAAAGCATGAAATTTTTTCGGAAACTGTCCAGTGGGCAGCTTAAGAGGAAACACTTCTCTAACGCTGCCCACAAGGGCGTGGGGTGGAATTTTGAATGGTTGAAAGGCTTCTCCGAGCCGCCAATCGAAGAAGCAGTTCCTATTATATAGCAAACGCTTGCGGCTAACTTACTCTGTGCCAGTAGCCGCTGCAAAAACGTGATTTTTTTTTTGAGGAAATTTTGCTACTGACACTTCACGCACCCGAGTATGTGGTCATTCCAGTCCTTTTCAGACGCTCTGAACATCTGAATTTGACTGAAAACGGTTGTTTGGCTCATAACCTGAGACAAAAACGAACCCAATTATGCATCCATTTATTTCAAACTTGCTAAGGGAGAAGAACAGCAATGTAAAATTATACCTTCTATCGGTGATTTTGTCCAGCTTCTTTGTCAGCCGGCTTGGCTGATAAGATGACGTGGTCTAGGCTAGAGTGAACTTCGTAAAGCTAGTTCGCTTGCTCACTTCATTTGATTTCGTTACGTTCGCTTGGATTGGGTACAAAGCTTTCATACTTTTCACGGGCTGTTTGCTCCAAAAAATAAGAAAATTGTAAAATTTGACTTTACTGGAAAAGAAAAATTTATGTGCTGGATTTTAGTTTCAGTTGAACTGAAGTTAATGCGCTGTAAAAAAATGGTGGGTGTGTTAAAAAAGCTTGTCTTTTGATGACTAGAGCAAGCACTTGACGATATTTCGAAAGCTCGACGGTTCTGGAAATAGGATTTGAGTAGGTAAGGGTTGTGAAATAAGCTACGTCAAGATCATTACCAACTTGAATGAAGAACGCATGTTTTTCCACAATGAGTGGAGAGAAAAGGCTTTTCTATAGATATGAATGTTTGCTTCGATACAGCTCAAAGCATAATTTCGTCAGTAGTGAGAGCTTGAAAACAAGCTAAAGTTGTGCTAAATGTCCGAATCCTTACAAACAATTAAGCTTATTCAGCAGCAGATATCAAAATACAATAGTTTCGAGAGTCAAATCTGTCGAACTAGGTTAATTTACGCTTTTATGGGATGATAGAGGGCGAAACAAGTATTCCAGTTTGCAATACAGAGATGTTAACGCGAACGGAAATCATCTGTGTTCAGGCGAATTTTTATACTAATTCGATGCCAAGAGAACCGTTTTGGAGTGCTTTCTTCTCGCCAATTAGTAGCATTTGGGGAATGAGTGCTAAATTGTCGGAGCTCCTTGTGATGAGCCACAAATCATTCAAACAAGAAATTGCATAGTAGCAAAGGGCTTTTGAGCTATAGTATTGTCCGTAATCAAAAAATATCACATAATTGATCTGTTTTTTTTCTGACATAGTCGTCACTCATGATGAACTCGCTCGAACAAGTTAGACTTTGAACGTGCTTTCCTAAGTTTTAGCGAAATGGTCAAAGAGAATCAAGAAATGTAACTTTAGAAATTGAACCTTTTCTTATCTATTAATCTGTTCAACTGGATTTTTCGAAACTTAGACAGACTAAGATTACAAAAAAAAACAAAATTTCTCATTTTCGCCTTAGTTTTATCAGCTACACTAAAGCGTTGATACTGCAATGGTGTGGTCTGCCATGTCTGTGGTTAGTAGAGAATGCCTTTCGACTTTTCAGCAGAAAGACGCAATGTTTTCAAATTGCTTCTCATTCAGCGCAACTTTAAATTTTTTTCTCATTTTGCTTTCTGGAGGTCCATGTTATTGAATTTACTGCTATTTTTTCTAAAGATTTTCAAAAGTTTCACAGAAAGAGATTTTCTGTTGGGAACCTTTATTTTTCGAGAAAACAATTTTTTATGGCAACTCTAGTCTGAAGCATTGAAAATCAAAATATTAGTTTGTGGGTCGTGATTGCTGCCTTTATGATGATCATGCTAACAAAGATGTGAACCAGTTTTTCTAATCAAATTAATCAAGATTTATCAGTGGCGGACCAATGGGGGAGGGGCGGGGGGGGGGGGGCGCCCCCTTCCCTCCCCGAGAATGGGTCACGAAGTTTTTGAAAGTTACCTATATGGGTTATAAAAATGTGCAAGTGACTTGCTTATACTTGTAAATAATTAAAATAATTTTTAAAATTTTCTAAAAATTCAAATTAGCTTTGTGAAAATTTTTTTCGGGGGCGTGGCTGACGCCGTTGGGGACCCGCAGAAATTTTGAGAAGCACCCCAAAAATTTTTTCGAAGTGCGTGGCTGAGGCCACGCACCTTCATTGGAAAAACATTTTTGTCGCCCCCCTCCCCCCGGTCCGAAATCCTGGGACCGCCACTGAGATCTATATATTTTTGGCAGAATTAACTGCCTTGAAAATAATGATTGTTTGATCAAATTACGCAAAACTAGCAAAAATTTTCTTCGTGAACGCAGTAATTTTGTAAAGAAACAAATTGTTGCGCAATGCGATAATGTAAAGATATGATGCAGTTGGAGTAAGGTTAACATTTTTCTTTTCTTTTGAAGGAGGACAATAAGTGGAAAGTCCAAATGATCAAAGCGCAGCCAAATGTTTTTTTCGGTTGTAATTGAAACTGTCTTCAAAGGGAAAAGATTGAAAAGTGCTTGGTTGAAGAAGCAGAAGAGATCTGAAGAACCTTTGCAAGTTTTTCGAAGTCACCTTGCAGTGGCAAAAAAAGGAATTTTCAAAAATGTTTTTTTGTTTTTTTATACGGAGATCATTGTTGCAACATTTTTTTTGTAGGTTGTGAGTAATGCAATCAACCAATCAAAACAAGTTTCAATAGATAAATGTTTCGTATATTCTTAATTTTGAGAACTTATTGAAACTCATGATGTTCTTTAAAAATACCTTGTTATCCGAAAACAAAAAACTCATTTTCGTTAAAGGCAGTGGATCGGCAAAACTTAACAACTCAGGATTTTGACGCGATAGGTTTCTTATCACTCAAGTATGAAAGCAGTGCAATTCCGGTCCCACAGCATAAATTCCCTGCCGAGAAAAATGCTCTCAAACTTACACGCACTCGGACGACTTGGCAATCCTCCTCTCACCATTGGTGGCTGCCCGCCGCAATGCTATAACCATTGGGTCCTGCAACGATTCGGCGTTTTCAGCCTTGCCGCACTCGTCCAATTTGAAAGCGAAGGGCATTGCAAACGCTCGTTTCCGCCATTTTCAAGCCCTCTAAAGTGGATTTTTGGGATCAGCGCATTGAATAAGCCCAGGTAAGCGAAAATATGACTAGGTTAGGATTTGCCGAGCCATTGCCTTTGAGTTTGCCTCAGTTCTGTCAGCAGAGAAACCAGAGTGAATTCACGGGTTAACGAATTTGCTGATAATCGTGATTCATGAGGTTCTTTTCTCAAATCCAATCTAAAGTCATGGTGATATGTCAATTTGAAGTAGTGGTTGGCTTCCACAATTTCTCAAAGACTCAAACATGGGTGACCTACACTGGCTTTTTGATTCATTTTTCAAAACAGGTAAGTGCAAAGAGACGACAGAAAACTTAGATAAGGGCTGAATAAAGCTACCTGTCTTGATAATCACTTGAGTAGAGATGAAGGAAAGTTGATTTCTCTCGGTTTTTCCGTAGAGAATATCATTGGAGGAGTCTTTGGGACGAATACCCGCTTCCAATCGTACTAGATTTCGAGAGTTGTGCCATCCAGCCCAGACGTCCATTGGTGGCTAGACAGCATCAAACAATTGCCGCATACCTTTGGCGTAGACATTCGTCGATGTATACGAGCTCTATGAGCACTGCCGCTGCATGTGCCTACTTGTGGCTGCTAAATGTCACTTGTTTTTTCTGAATGATTAGCCATCAAAAATAAGGGACTGGAAGCGTACCCTTTGGCAGTAACCGCGAGCTATCAGATAGACCGTCGATTTTTCTCAGGCAATCATATTAAATAGTTACGATTTTCTCTTTAAGCAAAATTGGACTCACAGAAGTCTTGCTACTAGTGAGAACCCAAATTGAATTTGGTAAGGCAGACAGTGGTCTTTCCCCTAGTGTAGTCATAAAAAGTGAAAAGTATTCTCACAGTGATCTTTCCACTAGTGAGAATTGAGGTCAAAAGTGTTCTCACAGTGGTCTTCCCACCGGTGAGAGTTAGGAATCAAAAGTAAGCTCACAGTGGTCCGCTAGAAACCTTATATTTACATATTTACAGTGCCGGCTGTGGCGATGGTCACTGGGTTTCTGCATGTGTTTGAAGAAGGGGATTCAAAAAAAAATTAGTAAGGATTGAATTTGATAAGTGGCAAAGAAAAGCATAAAAAATGTTTCACGGCTCGCGGAATCACGGCTCCGGAATATTGCGGCTCTAGGAAATCACGGCTTGCGAAATTCATGGATCGTGGAATCTCAGTCTAGAGAGTTGAACTCGATCTAGAAAAAGTGCGTCGAAAATTCACGGTTCGCTTTTCACGGCTCGCGGAATCAAGCAAGAGAAAAAGAAGACTAGATGTTGTTAGAAATATTATTAGCTAGAAGATAAATAGAAAACATTATTTTTTGCTAAGAATACTAATACAAACCGCAGACTCATCGCCTTACTCAAAATTTTTTTTGTAAACATGAGAAAAATGAATAAAAGAGTAAAAAACTACGTAGAAACCTAGGAGAGAGGGCGGTGAAGATTTGATCAAAATCTATGCTGATTCAATTTCAAAAATTTAGAAAAAAATGTAAATAAGTGGTTGATTCAGAAAAGTGTGAGTCATTAAAAGAAAACAACCCGGGACCTCCGTGTCAACTCCAAGAGGTGCACTCTTTTGAATTGGATCTTTCACCCTGATTGTCTTACTTTATAAGAACACTAGCTTGCTTACCCGGCTCCGCTCGGTCCTGTCAGAACACTGTAATAAAGATCCCATCCCTATCCCTGTACAGCCTTTCCCTGTGCCCACTTCTACACTTCATTTCCCGTTCCCTGTGTTGTTTTCGTAATCAGCATGCTCGATTACCCCCCTGTGCCGACTTTCAGCCCTGTAGGTCAAACTTTGCAAAAAAATCGATAAAATCGATAAAAGTAATCGATAATCCTGAAAACTAATATTGTATTCGGAATCCCCATGCTCACTTACCCCCCTGTGCCAACTCCAGCCCCGTAGGTGAACTCTGCAAAAAAATCGATAAAATCGACAAAAGTAATGGATACTTCTGAAAATTTGCAAAAATATTCTATTGCACATTTTAAAGGCAGCTTAAGCGAGCAATAAGTGTGCGTCGCGAACTTACGAGTGAGAAGTTGGCCAGAACCCACACTACATCAATAAGAAAATGCAGCACACTGTACTCTGGCGAAACCTGCGGGATGCTAAGGGTGTACATTATATTTGGGTCTGAATCGAATAGAAATTCGATCATTCGAATAAAATATCCGATCATAACCGCATTCGAAATTTGATATTCGGAGCTTTTCCATTTTCGAATAACATTCGAAAGTCGAATAATTGACAAAATTGGGTTTCGAATAAAATTTGAAACTCGAATAATCAAAAAACGAGGATTCGTTCAAATCCCGAAATCTAATAATAGAAAACGGGCTTTCAAGTGGATTTTATTTGAATGTTTTATTCGAATTCGTATTCGAATGAACTCCTAATCAGGTTATTCGAGTTTGTAGAGCCAACTGCTGAGTATCGAGCTCGCTTCGTTTGCGTTTTTTCCGCAAAACTCAGTAATGCATCTTTTTGCAACCGCGATGACCTTTAAACCGTCTGGAAAGTCGCATTCTTCCGACTGCTTGCTACAGTGAAACAAATAGGTGCGCATTTTAATTGATGCTTATTCGACCAATGAGAGAGCGCACTGCTATTGGCGCAATAAAAAAACAGCTGTCGAATTCATGCTCATGTTCGGAGTTCATATACTGGAAGGGTGTTAACAGTCCGGTTTCTCTTCCTTTACATTGCACATGCTTTAGGTACGCAAAGGTCCACACTAGTGAACATCTTGCTTGTAGTACTCATGTTGCGCAACTGCCTCTATTCTTTACTTCAGAGATTTTTGGCAAATTGGTGTATATTGAGTAAAGGACATCGCAGCTGTAGTGGAGGATTAGGCGGTTGCTGAATCTTGCAGTTATTTCACCTTGGAATAATGTTTTGTAGATAATGGGAAATAAAATATGAGTTTTGCTGGTGTATAGACTAGCTGCCGACCGACCAACTTCATCGATTTTTGGAAAAATCTACGGAGCTGGGAGTTGGTGCAGGGGATAAGTGAGCGTGCTGATTATGGATAAATTTACCTTATTGATTTTATTGATTTTTGGAAAACTTTGAGCTACGGGGCTGGGAGTTGTACAAAGGGGGAAGTGGGGCTGCTGATCTTATATATAAAGCTGAATGTCTGTCTGTATGTATGTATGTCTGTCTGTATGTCTGTACGTATGTGCGGAATAGAAATTTTTATTTCTGAACCGATCGGGACCAAACTTGGCACACATATACTTCGGGGCAGGGAGCGTGTCATAGGCTACTTTTCGTTATCGATCGATATCGATTTTATTGATTTTTTGCAAAATTCGAGCTAGAGGGCTGGGATTTGGCAGAGGGGGGTAATCGAGCATGCTGATCACCCCGAAGGGGGTGATCAGCATGCTCGATTACCCCCCTGTGCAAAATCCTAGCCCCCTAGCTCAAATTTTGCAAAAAATCAATAAAATCGACATCGATCGATAACGAAAAGTGGACTGTGACAAGCTCCGTGCCCCGAAGTGTATGTGTGCAAAGTTCGGTCCCAATTCTATTCGGAACATACGTACACGGGTCTAGCTGGCAGGCCCGGCGGAGCCGGGCAAGCCAGCTAGTTATGGATAAAATTTACTTTAATGATTTTATCGAGTTTTCGAGAACTTTGAGCTACGAGGCTGGGAAATCTATTTTATCGATTCTACCGGTTTTCAGAAAATCTCGAGTTAGGAGTTGAGGGATGGGTGCTGAATATGAATGGATCGGTTTTAGCCGAATATGTCAGCAAGTTTTAGATATGGTTGCTCTAGTTACTCGACAAATCATTCGAATATTAATTCGAAATTCGACTCCCAATATTCGAATATAATCGATATTCATTCATTCGATATTTTTGATTTTCCGATTTTATTCGGGACTAGCTGGCTTACCCGGCTCCGCCTGGCCCTGTCAATGCTATGATCAAGGTTTTATCCCTATCCCTGTAGAACCTTCATTGTGCCCACTTCTACATGCAATTCCCTATTCCCGCTGTGTTAGTAATTAGCATGCCCACCTATCTCCCTCCACCACACCCAGCCCCGTAGCTCAAACTGCAAAAAAAAAGCAATAAAACCGGTAAAAGTAAGGATAATTCTGAAAACTGATGGCGCTATTCGGCTATCCGGCCCCAAAATGTTTTTGTGATGGATCTTGCTCGAAGTCGGTACATGGGGGTTATTAAAGCCGCTGATGACGAATATCTTAGTCATTTCGCGCGATATAGCGCCATTTTCTGGGTTTACGTTGGGTACACATAAGGAGCTAAAATCATGGATTTCGCTGAAACTTTGAGGGGGGGGGGGGGCTAATTGACATGCTGATTACGAATATCATACTCCTTCGGCATTTTGAGGCGATTTCACTGAGTTATGGTAGGTATACTGCAGAGGGGCGAAATCTCGTTTTGGCTGAAACTCGGTCTAGAGAGATTCAACCTTCTGACCACGTCTAAAACACTCTCGTTGCGTTTTGAGACCTTTTCGCGGAATTACGGTAGGTACATGGCAGCGGTTAAAAATCATGAACCTGCCTGAAACCTTGGCAAAAAATTACCTAAAGTGGTGTTTCAAGAATATCGTGCTCAATCCCCACGATAAAGGCAATTCATGTGGTATAAACGTTCCCCACGACCGTAATGCTTTCCCTTATAGGACCACCGCCGCGCGCGAGACACCCTTCGGCGGCGTTTGCCTAAGCAAAAACAGGGGGAGGGAGGTTTGCCGCGTGCGTTACGCATTGGGACAGGTTATCAATTTCCTTATAGGACCACTGCCGCGAGCGAAACACCCTTCGGCGGCTTTTGCCTAAGCAAGAACAGGGGGCGGGAGATTTGCAGCGTGCGTTACGCGTTGGGACAGGTAATCAGGATGGCGCTGGAGACCGCCATGCAAAACGACCGTTTCCCCATCTCTTGAATATCTGGGATCTAAATTGGCCCCGAAAGCGAAATAATGTCCATTCAAACTCTGCAACTCACCATAACTTCACTATTGCGTTATGACAGCGAGCAAGCATCATATTCATAAGCGATATACTTGTGAACCGTTACAGGTAAGGTTTTGAGCAAATCTGGAACTTCGACCCTCTACACCCACCGTAACCCAAGAAAATGCATTATCCTGCGAAATCAGCATGATATTCATTATACTTGGGGAAATTCGAAATTTTTTTCGAATATTCGAATATCGAATAATATTCGAAAGTCGAAATTCTCGAATATTCGACTATCGAATATTATTCGAAAATTAAAATTCTCGAATATTCGACTTTCGAATATTATTCGAAAATCGGAAATTTCGAATATTCGACTATCGAATATTATTCGAAAATGAAAATTTCGAATCGAATAATATTCGAATATCGAATATCATTCGTTATTCGAATTTCGAATATTATTCGGTTCTCGAATGTTATTCGACTTTCGAATACCATTCGATTTTCGAATACTGACCGAATAATTCACGTCATTGAGACTGCCTATGAAAGGCCAAAACACTAAGAGCAAATTGTTTCATGTAAGTGCTAAGAATGGACACATTCTTATGGTACAATTTACGATGGAAAAACGGTTTAGTCGTGACGTGAAGAGACTTAGGAACTTGAAAGCTACTCCTGTGACGGTTGTGAAGAGATTTTTAGTTCGAACAGAAGATTATATACCCTCACTGAGAGTTGCGATTGGATATACAGCGGTCCCAACAGTATGTAGATCTGTAGGCTGACGTCAATTTAGAGTATGGGGCGATTTATCAATCGCTTTTCACTGTTGTAAAATTACCCTAAGACTGAAGCAGGTTTCAACACATCAAGAGCCATTTCCCCAAGAAAAAGAATCAAAAGGGCTGAAAGTTTTGCTTTAGATCTCTAAAGACACTCACTTTATGTAGAATTTGCACTCAACAGTAATGCTTTTTTTTCAAAACTTACGCCAGGTATCCTGTGTCCCCGAAGTTCCCATGTGAGCCAGCGTGCGTACGTGGTGCGACGCTGCCTTTCGCTCTTTTTGACACGTTTCTCTTGAAATTTCAACGGAACTGCCCGAGTTAACACGTTCAAAATAGCGAAAGGCAGCGACATGACGTGGTACCTATGGAAAAATTGCTGGGGAACAAACGATACACCGTAACAAGTGTTTTGCAACGCCTTTCAAAAACGTGATTGCCATTTGAAAAGCATGAAAAAAAAACACTGCTGCACCGCAATTTTTTGGATGTCTTATTTTGCAGTTGGTCTATAAGCTGGAGTTTCCTACTGTGATAATACACAATAAGAAAAATATGGGTGATTCGCTTTCTGCTGTATTTATAAGCTAAAGCCATCCCTACTGAATGTTACCCAGAAACTGGCAAAAGACTTTGAGAGGTATTAGCGATCAAACGGTGCGTAGATACTTTTAAGACATCCCGTATACGCTATGCATATCGAATTCTCGAATATTTGGTGCTTATCGTACTTTCGAATAGTCAGTTCTTATCGAATTTCCGAATATTCGGTGCTCGACGATTATTCGAATATTTGATGGACATCGAATGATCGAATGAATGACCCTCGAATATTCGACTATCGAATAATATTCGAAATTTAAGATTTTCGAATATTCGACTTTCGAATAATATTCGAAAATGAAGATTTTCGAATATTCGACTATCGAATATATTCGAAAACTGAAAATTACGAATATTCGACTTTTGAATTTTATTCGAAATCTCAAATTTTCGAATATTCGACTTTTCGAATCATTCGCATTCGAATGATTTATTCGAATGATCGAATAATTATTCGATTCGGTCCCAAGTATAATATTCATGTTCAGCGCGCTAAATGACTACCCCAGATGAAGTTCAAAGCAAATCTATGTTTTCGACCCCATGCCTTATAACCATCACAACTCTATGAAAAGGTCCCATTATGCAGAGAGGTGATATTCGTAATTAGCATGTCGAATAAGTCATATGGACCGAACTCCAGCCGAATTCATGACTTTGACTTCCTACCGTACATCTATCGTAACCACACGGGAAGACGTTCTGCGGAGAAAGTGTGATATCTGTAATCAGCATGTAAAGGGCCGGGCATACCATGCGATTTCAGCAACTCGTCAGAAGTCTTCGGATCCAACATTAGCAAACTGCATATGCATAGTGTGTATAACTTAAGTAAACTGATGAAATGCCCTATCTTCTGTACATTTATAATGTGCTTACAATGAGTTATGGACACCTGGAATATTGCCAAATCGCGTCGCGATTGAAATCGCTTGAAGTATGCCCGGCCCTTAAGATAACCCTTATACACGAAGTTTGAGCAAGCTCTACCACAAAAAAAATTTTGGGGCCCGGATAGCCGAATAGCGCCAAACTAATATCAAACTCGTAATCAGCATGCTCGATTACCCACCTATGCCAAATCCGAGCCCAGCTCAACCTTTGCAAGAAAATCGATAAAATCGATAAAAATAATGGATGATTTCAAAAACTAATTGTAATCGTGATCAGCATGCTTGATTACACTGTGCAAACTCCCAGCTCCTTAGCTCAAACTTTGCAAAAAAATCGATAAAATCGATATAAGTAATCGATAATCCTGAAAACTAATATTGTATTCGGAATCCCCATGCTCACTTACCCCCCTGTGCCAGCTCCAGCCCCGTAGGTGAACTCTGCAAAAAAATCGATGAAATCGATATCGATCGATGACGGAAAGTAGCCTATGACACCCGCCCTACCCCGAAGTGTATGTGTGCCAAGTTTGGTCCCGATCGGTTCAGAAATGGAATTTTCTATTCGGAACATACGTGCACACAGACAGACCGAAATACAGTCAGACATACAGACGTTCAGCTTTATATATATGATCCATTCATTCGATGAAAAACTTTGAACTTACCCAATTATAGTGTACATCTGTCCCATCTGAAGTGAGCCAACCCGAGCAGCGCGAGCATGGCCGCCTCGCTTCGGCCTGCATCGCGTTCTCGGGTGTGCTTTCATTTTTCCACGCCTGAATAATGACTGAAGCGCCTCTAAGCCTTTTCCCGCAATCGCGCTGGGTCTAGACGAGGCGGCCGCGCGGCACCAAACCGCTGGGTAGAGCTCACTGCAAATGAAACAGAGGGCAGCTTGCAAGAACATCTGACGCATAGACGCAAGAATATGATAGCCGTGGAAGGCACAAGAACGAGTTTTCCAGCACAAGCATGGCCTGCCGTTTCAGTGAATGAGCGCATGAAAACAATCTGGATTACGGAGTACAGCGAGATTAGGCGTACAGTCTGTGTCAATCATGTGCTCCTTTTCTGTAAGCGCAATGAGCTTTGCGCCACGTTCGCGCGCGTGTGGCTCGGCTTTTTGATTGGCCTCATCGATTGAGGATCCGCACGCAGGGCCCTTGCGTTGCGCATGCGTAGTTCCCATGCGAAAGGGAGTACATAATTGACATTGACTGTAGAACATTTGCAATCAGACAACAAGAAAATCTCCGCAGTTGAGCGGGCAAGAAATGAACAAAGTCATTAAGAGCAATTTTGCCTTCTAGAGTGAGCTCAAGTGGGTTTTTCCGTATTTTCTCGCAAAATACTCTTGAGATTCAATAAAACCTGAGGCCACTAATACTGTTCAACTCACCACTAGCTACATAATGAGCAAGCTTGCGCTTTTTGAAGTAGAAGTTTACAAATAAGTATTTGACTGTCTTCGAGCTAGAAATTCCTTTTTGTAGTTGCTGTAGTAATTTTTGAGAACGCGTAAAATTGTTGCGAAGTTGGTAGATCTTGACAAGATTTGTCACACTTACAGCCGTCGTTAAACTGGAGTAACTTCAAAATGAATTCGAAAGCAGGTAGGATTACAACACAATAAAGGATGTGTGTGTGTGCGAGATAGGTAAATAAACAGTGCCGAAATACTTGCGTTCCATGGAAAGCTTACTCATTCTTGATTATACTATATCACTTTTTTATTGAACCAGTCATATTCAAGGAAGCACATTTTCAGGGTGGATGTAAACGAGATAACGAGGTCACTGAAGGAGAAAGTTTACCCCGTTGTCCCACTCCACATCGGCGTTGATGTCAGATCACCAGAAGGCATTTGTTTCGTGAAATTAGCCAACAAAGATGATGCCAAAGCAGCGTTCAATGCACTCCACGGAGTGTGGTACAGTGGTATGTTCAGTTTGAAAGCATAGTTAATTTTGCTCAAGTTTTCTCTCTTCACTCTGTTTCTGTAAAGTAAGAGAATTGCGAGGTGATGCCTTAAAGATACTAAATGCATGAATCATCATCATCACCATAATGCCATATAATAAAGCGCAGGCACCTCCATCTGACGTCACTGGCGGCGATGGATGTGTGTTCATGCCACTTTCGGGTTCGTTTAATACTATGCTCCATGTACTCCCCCCCCCCCTCCCCTCACCCCGGGTACAGTCGCACTTATGACTCATCACCGCAGCGCATTTTTGGTGATCTTGATATCAAACGGTCTGCCTTATCTGCCTTCGGTTTTGTTTATCGTTATCCTCTGCGAAGAGTAGCGAGAAGCCCACAAATTCGTAAGCGATGAGATAGATTACTCCCAAATTCCATCCATCTTCTATTTTCTAAAAGTATTATGACATCCTCTTCTTGAACAGTCTGCTTTTCCATGCTACTCCGAGCTTTTTTCCAAAGAAGAAATTGTAGAAAAATTAACGCGCCACAAATGTAGAACATGATTTTTGAGGGTTCAACATTCAAAAGTGTTTTGATGAAGACATTGCAGCAATCGCTTTGCATTTAAAAGTGCGTCCCCCAAATGCTTCATAAGAATTTACTGCAAAAGCAAAAGCTTTGTTGATACTATTGTTCCGAAGAATATTTCTAGGAAATCTGCCAATCACCTAAGCATTTTCGCAAATATCAACGTGGTTTTTTGAACTGGAACTAATAATAGGTTTTTTGTACTCATGAATCATTACAAAGCAGGTTTCAGACGTCTACCCAGAAATGTGGCCTAAGAATTTTGCAAAAATTCGGCCTAGTTTCAAATCAGTTCTGAATCTTCCTGCAGCATTATAAGAGACATTCGTAAATTGTCTCCACAGATAAGATGGCGGAGCAACCTTCTGAAAAAAAGCAAAAAATGAGTTACATGCGCCGTCGATTCTTCGTAGGCTTATCTCTTACTACGCTCATCGTTCTAGAAACCATCCAATTTCACTACTGAAAGCGTTGGACAATAATTGTCCACTTCGTTTTGCTATCATCCTTGCGTCGGACATTGGACACCAACTAAAACGATTACGACGTGTCTCACAACTTCGAAAAACGCTGCTTCGAAAGATTTGAGAAAGGTTGCGTAGAATATAAACATTTAGATCATCCTACAGTTTGTACTAGGGTGAGTCAAAAGTAATGAAAATTTCGTATCTTCTCTTGAACCACTAGGTAGAATGCAAACAAGCGAATGCTCTGGATGCATTCTTGTTTTGAGCGATTTTTTGAAATTTTAGGGCTTTTGGAAAAATGATTTTAAAAAGCTTCAAAATGCTAGTTTCGAAAGATTCAAGAGGTGATTTGCATTAAGCAGAACCTGCTCTCTCTTTAGATAACCAAATTTGTTTGAAACTCTCAAACTAAAAGTTCTGAGGATTAGCTAAACTCACTCAAAGCAAAAATGACAGATTTAAAATTTGAGAATTTTCTTCGACAACTAAGAAGTCAACTGGCACGTTGGCCTGACTGTTCAAAAGAGAAAGAAAAGCTACGTTTAATATTGTTTAGGGTACTCTTCTATCACTATTCTAAGCAATTTTCTAAAAGCTCGAAAGGGTGCGCGAAAAGTTCGCTCTACTTTTGACTCAACCTAATAGCATCTGCATTGCATGTGTACATCTGCGTTATGTATCAGTAACATAGCTTACGCTGCAAAAGTTTTCAAATAGAAAGTGAGCAACTACACGCTCAAGTACTTGAACTACCTATGGGCAATTTAGAACTGCTTGAACATAGTAGGTTGCCTAAACTTTCTTTGAATAAAATGGTCCGCAAGGTTACGAATCCTTATGATCAGGCATCCATTTATTATAGCGATTTTGTCATCTAAAATTTTTAGGCACAACATTTTTTACAGTTGTTGCGACTTTACACGAAAGAGGAAAGTATAAGCAATGATGCGCACTTTTTTTGAGAAAACCAAGTGTAAATTGGTTATTAGGTATGTGTGCACTATCACCTCTGATGTTGGTGCTGTAGAGTTGAAATTCGCGAAGACTGCATTTGGTTGTACAAAGCTTCCTTGACTAAAGTAGCGCTGCAATAAATAAAAGGCTAGAATATGAACTCCACCATGGCAAGATTTTGAGCTTGACATAGAAACGAGAGTGCATACATATGAATGGACGTTTTCGATATGTTCCACTCTATCCATGATACTCGAGCAGTAGTGAATAACGATAACGGATTTTGACTGTAGAGTTTGGAGAATATTCGAGCACACTATTCAAAAACTTTCAAATTATAATACTTTAATGGAGAAGGGGAATGGGTAGATTGGGTTAATTTTAGGAGAGGCGAATAAATTTTGACTTTTACGAGTTTAATTGTAGGAACAGATCATAGATGATAGTACTGTATAGAGGGGAAGGTTGGGAAATTTTTTAAAAATTCAGATTAGCCTTGTAAAAAAATTTTTCTGGGGGCGTGGCGTCAGCACGCCCCTTTTTCTAGATTTTAAGGGTCTTGAGCCCGAAAAAAATTTGAAGAAGCACCCCCAAAAATTTTTCGGAGTGCGTGGCTAAGGCCACGCACCTTCATTTGAAAAGAATCCCCCCCCCCGGACGGAAATCCTGGGACCGCCACTGCTTCTGACGTCATGGGTACATCGGCAGAATGTTTTCCACTGGGCTTTGAACCACTGAGGTACACCTGCTCTTTGATGTCTCAGTGTTCGTTTATAACAAACCACCGTTTCAACAGTGTTTATGTAGTATGCGGTGTATCTTGACTGTCGATACACTGATTATAAATTTCCTCTACGCAGAAACAGGTTCCACGTTAACTGGAGCATAGCTTTTAGAAAAGCAAGTTAGTAATCAGCTTATATGTAAAAATAGGGCAGTAACACATGCGTACATGAACTAAATGAATGCGCCTTTCCTTACTTCACTTCATCGTGCACTTATTTTTACGTCCGGTAATTTCAGCTATTTTTGATAACATCTATAGCTTTTTTTTTCAATCCTCGCGTAGGTCTCGCTTAGGCAGGGTCTGCTTTTGTCATTTGTCTCGTTTTACTCTTTGAGACAATGTCTTCAACTATTCTAAGCTCTTGCAAGTCGGCCTTAATCCTGTCCATCCATTTCATCTTGGGTCTACCTCTAGGTCTTTTGCCTGGTGCTTCCTCCGTCAAGACTAGCCTCGCAATGTGGTTTTCCTCCCTTCGCTGGAGCTACTTTCATTCGGGCCGCTATAGCGTCATTGCAGCTGTGGTCTTTCAGTGCGACACCTAAGGTCCATCGTAGCATCCTTGTTTCCATGACACCGAGCTTGCGCTCCTCATTCTGCATACGGCCAGCACTCACTACCATAGAACGCTGCTGGACGGATGACGGTTGGGTACAGTTGGGACCTGAGCTGCTCTGGCATTCATAGATGCAATAATGTGAGAATTTGTCCACCCCCTTCTTTCATCCCTAGGCCGAGACCACGTTGACCTCCTCACCAAATGTCAGAAAAGGAAATCAATCTTGAGGTAAAGTCATGCTTGATAAAACCGCCACAGCTGTTAACCTTCTTGCCTACTCTACGATCAGGAACTGCGTCAAGGAATTGTGGCTGCCATTTCTCCATTTATGTCCAAGGATGGCTCTATGAACATTTTTTGAACGAAACCAGTCTTCAACTAAGATTTTGCAGGTTTAGCGCTTGGAGCAGTATGAGGACTGTTCAACTCTTGTGCTTTTGATTTATTCTAATATGTAAAGCAGATCAAGCTGAGTTAGTTTACATCCTTCAAATTTTGTTTCATGCTCTGTGATTCTGTGAAAATATCAAGAGCAATATGACAAGTATTGTGAGACCATGGGAAGTTTATACATGAAATTGTAACGTGGGTGAAACATGGTTTTGGGAAGTGTGCCGATAGTAAGTGTCGGAGTTTCCAACGATGAAGCATGGAGAAAGAGTTGAAGCATTGTTTGCCTAGAGATCTCCGAATTAACAAAATTAGTACACTACAAGTAACTTTTTTCTTGGTGAATGGGGCTCGTGAATAAGTCATAAGAACGAAATGGTACGATGGCGGCAAAATTGGAGAGCCTTCTCGTATTCATCTTCTAACTTTGACGTTGCTTGGCTGAGTATGGAAGGGACGACGAAAGCAAAGTGCCTGATTGCTAAAAACTTTGAGTTGTGCTGAAGGCTACTGTTTGGTAAGACTAAGTTTATGTTTGCGGAAGTTACACTGAAACGAAAGATGAAAGGAGAAAAGCGTCTCGTTCTTTTTTTTTTATCACAAAAATATATATACTGTATAGGTAACCGGAATTACACTTAGAAGAGAGTATCATATTTTCAAAAAATCGTAAAAGAACCCGAGAATAATATCAAAGTGAAGATATACCCAGTGTAGTGTTCTCAGAAATAGCTTAGAGGCTATCAGGTGGGTGCGAAAGTTTGTGTCGTTTAGACCTACTCTAAAATCGTTCAAACATTATCCGATGCAGAATTTCTTCCTCTTTCCAGCAGCTGTGTTTCCGTTGTGACTATTTTGACGAGCGCTGAGATAATTGCCGAAAAGTAGAACCTTTCATATATTAGGTTGAACCGAAAGTTTGTTCGCACCATTTTCAAAAAATCATAACTTCTTTCCTTCACGACGATTTTGCACAGTTTAAATTTTATTAGAAAGCGTAAAGCATGTGGTTTCCAACAGTCCCCTGGCGACTTTCCAGCATGTTCAGATTGCAGAGATAAAAATGAAAGAACGAAAACATCCGAAATTCGGAATTTTTGAGAAACAATTCCAAAAATCTAGAAACTGCGCGATAAAATCCAGAAAAGCCATTATCCTAATTTTTCTTATATTTGATTACTAACTGAGTTAAGTTTGTGCTGATCGAGCTCTTCTTTCAAAAGTTATGATTCTTTGAAAAAATTCCGAAAAATCACTTTCCTAAGAATTCCTAAGAAATTGACTTATCGGCATTTTTTTTTCAAAAAATCATAACTTTTGAAAGAAGAGCTCGATCAGCACAAACTTAACTAAGTTAGTAATGAAATATATGAAAGATTAGGATAATGGCTTTTCTGGATTTTATCGCGCAGTTTCTAGATTTTTGGAATTGTTTCTCAAAAATTCCGAATTTCGGATGTTTTCGTTCTTTCATTTTTATCTCTGCAATGTGAACATGCTGGAAAGTTACCAGGGGAGTATTGGAAACTACATGCTTTACGCTTTCCAATAAAACTCAAATTGCGCAAAATCGTCGTGACGGAAAGAAGTTATGATTTTTTGAAAATGGTGCGAACGAACTTTCGGTTCAACCTAATATAATAATAATAATATTAGATTGTCCCGAAAGTTTTGTGTTTCTTTCATCGATCACTGAAACTCCAGAACACCAATCCATGGGCAAGCTACCATTTGATTCAACTGGCTTGGCATCGGCAGAGGCGGGGCTTCGTGACCTAATTAAGGCTAGGTCACGATCAGAGAGCACTCGCGCGAGAGAGACGCAGGTGCGTCGCGGGCGCGAGCGGCCTCAATTAGATCACAAAACCCCGCCTTAATGGTGCCAAGCCAGTTGAATCAAATGTTAGGCATCATTTGATTCAGATTTTTATTCTCCTTCATATAGCTATATTTCCTCTCTAATTCACCTTGTCTTTGCAATGTTATCGCCATGGCTGTTTGAGCAGCTCAGCAGTAACGCCAAATTTTCCCTGAATTTTAAAATTTTTTAATCCTATGTTTTCGAAGAGCGCTGGTAACTGTTATAGGCCGTACCAACCGGCATCGGTCATGCGACATCGCGCCTGCGGCAACTAACGACGGTGCGGTGCGACGCGTCCGAACACTGTTACGCGCTAAGGCACGTCGCATGCGGCAACGCGTCATCGCAGGGCACACCAACGCGGGACCGATGCTGGTTGGTACAGCCTATATGTTGAGCAGATCTTTGGCTACATTTTTTTTGTTTTAAATTACATGGGCCACGTTTACCAAGTCCGTTATAATTAATTATTTGATAAAAACCGCAACTTTTTGATCAGTTTGCCATGTAAAAGTACCGAGAATTCCAAATTTACCATGTAAAAGTACCGAGAATTCCAAAAAGCTGCTTTCTCAAGGCAAAATAAACTTCGTCATATTGCATAAATAATGTTTAATAAGGATCATTTTTCAACTCGCAGAAACTTTGAAAACTTCCGTGTATTTGCTGCAGTTGCTTGTTTATGACTTTGCCAAAAATTGAGATCTCTTAAGAAATAATTTTATTCAAGCTAAAAACAGCAGATTAGGAGAATCTAAAAATGTATTTTGTAGTCCGAGAATTGCTCTATTAGAATCATATCTAACCATTTCAGAAACCTTAGAATGAAATTTTTATAAATTAGCCTAACTTTGAGCAGGTAAAATTGGCGGATGGAGAATTTTAACAAATATCGAAAAAAGCATACAAGATTGTGACTCGAGAATGTATCCATAAGAAAGAGAAGAAAAAGCTGCATCGAATGCATTTTGAAACTCATTTAGGTGTTTATTGTGCGTGGTTTAGTGGTTTGAAAAAACCGACAAGACTTTTGGGACAACCTAATATAATAATAATTATAATATAATTTAGGTTGGTCCGAAAGTTCTGTCCCACCATTTTCAAAAAATCATAACTTCTTTCTAACACAATATTTTTGCATGAGTAAAAAACTTTTGGAAAGAGCAATTCATGCGCTGTCTAAATCTACCTTGGCTGCTATCTACTAAGCTCTGACTGAAGAGATAAAATTGGGAAAAGGAAATTACTTCAAATTTGAAATTTTTAAGCAAGCCCGTTAGAAAATCCAAAACCGTGCCATAAAATCCAAAACAACCAGTTTCTGAGGTTTTCTGATCCTTTCTTTCCATATGAGCAAAGTTTGCGCTAATCGAGCTCTTCTTAGAAATTTTATGATTTTCGAGAAAAAATGCCGAAAAATCAGTTCCTTGAGAAAATTGATTTTTTGACATTTTTTTCAAAAAATCATAACTTTTCTAGGAAGGACTCCATCAGGCGCGAATTTTGCTTGAATAGAAAGAGGAGATCAAAGAACCTAAGCTACTAGCTGTTTTGGATTTTATGGCACAGTTTTTGATTTTTTAACGGGCTTGCTTGAAAATTCCGAACTGGGAGTGATTTCCTTTTCCCAATTTTATCTTTGCAGCCAGAGCCTAGTAGATAGCAGCCAAGGTAGATTTAGAGAGAGCATGAATTGCTCTTTCGAATACTCTTTTATTCATGCAAAAATGTTGTGTTAGGAAGAAGTTATGATTTTTTAAAGGGTGGGACAGAACTTTCTGACCAACCTAATATAATATTAGGCTGGACCGAAAGTTCGTTCGCACCAATTTCAAAAATTCATAACTCTTTGAATCCTTAACGAATTTGTAAGAACAAAATTTTGCCTAAGAGAGGAACTCCTGCTCTTTGCAACTGTGCCTGAAACGTTCATTAATGTATACAAATGAAGGAGGTAGAAGCTCAAAACCAAAATCACTCAAAACTTGAATTTTTCGTGTAGGGTCATAAAAGATCGGAAACTTGCAACAAAAATCGGAGCAGTCAGTATTGTGAGTTCTTTCACCAGCTCTTTCTAACGGCGCAAAGTTTGCGCCGATTGAGCGTCTCTATGAAAAGTTATAATTTCCCTGAAAAATGCCAAAATAAATCAAATTCGCCCTTTTGTATTGCTTGCTCGAAAATTGTAACCTTTCATAGAGACGCTAAATCGGCGCAAGCTTTGCACAGTTAGAAAGAGCAGGTAAAAGTACCTACAATGCCGACTGCTCCGATTTTTGTTGCAAGTTTCCGATTTTTTATGACCGTACACGAAAAATTCGAATTTTGACCAATTTTCTTCTATCGCTCCTATATATGCAACAGGATCATTAGTAAGCATCTGTTGTGAGATGTCATTATGAAGAGCATGACTTACTCTTCAATACAACCTAATATAATACCACACAATGCAACATAATACAATACAATACAATTCAATATAATATAATATAATATAATATAATATAATATAATATAATATAATATAATATAATATAATATAATATAATATAATATAAAATATAATATAATATAGTATAATATAATATAATATAATACAATATAATATAATACAATATAATATAATATAATATAATATAATATAATATAATATAATATAATATAATGTAACATAATATAATATAATATGATATAATATAATGCAATATAACATAATATTAGGTTGTTGCAAAAGTTCTGTCGTTTTATTTTCAAAAATTTGTAACTCCGCGAAATTTCAACGGATTTGCTTGCTTGTAATTTTATTAGAAAGAATAAGTCTTTCGCTGTCAAATGCTGTTCCGTGGAGCTTCTTTTTCATACTGGGTGCGGAGATAAAACCATATAAGCTTTGACCATTTTAAGTAAGGTCACCAAAAATCTGGAATGCTGCAGAAAAATCTGAAATCGTCAGTACATATGTTTTTCGGCCTACCCTTTGCATCTGTGAAAAGTTTGCGCTGTTTGGACGTCTCTGTGAGAAGTTATGAATATCGAGTTTACTATGGAAAACGCCAAAATTAATTAATTTGTCAATTTTCGCGAAAATTGACAAAATTGACAGAACTTTTGCAACAACCTAATATAATATTAGGTTGATTCATAATTAATGCAGTTTTCCCAACAACTTTTTTCAGAAACCTCCACTTTGAGAGAGCATAACTTATGTTGAAATAAAGTAGGATAAAGCAGTCTTCGCTCTTCGTGTAGCCAAGTGTCTCTTGAGCAGCAATGCCAAGTTTGGATTTGACGGAAAATTTTTGAAAGAAAATATCGCGGAAAAGTCGAAAGTACTCACTTTTTTCTGGCTTCTCGGCGGGTTCAAAAATCGGTCATTTTTGAAATTATTTCATTTTTCTTTGCTGGAAAGTGAGGAAACCCTAGCGCTTTTCTACCATCACATGAACTAGGTCTACCCTTGCTGGATAGGGCAAAAGACCTGCAATCCCCTTTTGCTTCAAAGTTTCATATGGCACGGAAGGGCCGCGACGATCATCCAAGTTCGCAATTGAATTTCTCGGCTCAGAATTCATGGAGAATTTTGTTCAAACAGCATCTCGTAGCACAAAGTTTTCTAATCCTTATGCATATTTTTTGAAATAAATCCGGCTATTCCTCATGGATTTAGGGCAAAAAGAGTGAAAAGCAAAAATTTTCGGATTTAGTTTCTTTTATTTGAAGGCTCAGAACTTTGGAATGGACGGAGATTTACGAAAGCGAAGGGCCGCATAAGAAACTAGAAAAAACGCTCTTTTAGATAGCTTAATAGGTTTTTGAGAAAATTGATTACACTTCAAATACCAGCACTTGGAAGAAGAGGTGGAAAAAACGTGCATTAATTATGAATCAACCTAATATAATATAATAATATAATATAATATTGTTGTGTTAGTGTCTGATCAGCTGTTTCCTCGTATGATCTGCCCTCGCTGAGGCGCCTGCGACCTCAATGCGCGGGAAATGAGCGCTATAAAAGGCGCTCGCTGTTAGCCATTGTCAGTTCTACAGTTCACTCATCGCCTCTTTTTATTTTTACTGTTCTCTATTATTTGCTAATAAATATTCTGGTATTCCTCGTGTGCGCCTCAGGACGAAGACTCGACGTGTCCGAAGTGGAGGACACAA
Source organism: Cylicocyclus nassatus (assembly GCA_958299035.1). Classification (NCBI taxonomy): domain Eukaryota; kingdom Metazoa; phylum Nematoda; class Chromadorea; order Rhabditida; family Strongylidae; genus Cylicocyclus; species Cylicocyclus nassatus. Next base: position 82,399,883 of record CATQJL010000305.1, on the reverse strand, counting down.
CAGTGGCGATCAGGATAGCGGCTACTAGCGAAGAAGTAGCCGTAACGAAGAAACGCGCCAAAAAGAAGTCGACGAAGAAGCTGAGAAGAGCTTAACGAAGTGATCGATCGACATGGCGAAAGTGGACGTCCAGGAGATGATGATGGTCTTCAAGGAGATGATCAAAGAAGAAAGGAAGGAGATGATGGAGATGTTCCTGAAGCACATCGGAGGTACGAACCAGAACAGTTCGACGGAGATTCCGAACATGATGTCCGCAATAAGCAATCGGATCGAAAAGTTCAACTTCGACCCAGAAGCGGACGAATGTTTCAGCAAATGGTACGCCCGCTACAAGGAAGTCTTCGTCGAAGATGCGAAGCAGCTCACAGAGAGTGCCAGGGTGAGGCTGCTCTGCGAAAAACTGGACAAGGACAGTTTCGAAAAATATCAGAGGCATGTGCTACCGAAGGAGGTGACCTCGATCAACTTCGAAGAAACCGTCGAAACATTAAAGCAGCTGTTCGACGTGAAGATTTCGGAATTCACTATGCGGTACCAGTGTCTGAAACTGGAGAAGGCAGATTCCGAAGATTACCTCCTGTACACCGGTCGAGTGAACGAATTGTGCGAAAAAGCGAAGATCCATGACTTGGACAGCGATGGGATCAAATGCTTACTATGGATTTTTGGCCTGAAGAGCCAAAAGGAAGCCGAAATCAGGCAGCGACTCATAGCCGTACTGGACAAGGAGTACAAGGCCGGACGAAAAATGTCGCTGCAGGAGTTGTATCTGGAGTGCGAAAACTTCCTTAGTCTCAAGAAGGATAGCGAGACTGTGGCTGGTTGCACGAAGATTGTCGAAGCAACAAGCAAGGAAGAACCCATGAAGCTGGAATGCTGGAACTGTGGTAAAGCTCACTTTGCCAGGGAATGCAAAGCGAAGCTGTGGTATTGCAAGAAGTGCAAGAAGACAGGTCACAAGGAGAAGTTTTGCGAACAAGTGGCTGAGAGAAAAGCAGTCGCTCAGCAGGATTGGAAACGAAGAATCCACAGAAGCAGCGACACCAGTAAGAACAGAAGTTGGACGAAACCGAAACGTCATGTTCATAGTATCGCGAAGATTGCGAATGCGATGATGGAAGTGAATTCGACTCGCGTATATGTAGAAGCGAAAGTAAATAGCCATCCAGTTAGTTTTCTGCTGGACACAGGATCAGATATCACCTTGCTAAACGAAGCGGATTGGAGAAGCATGGGCACTCCACAGTTGGAAAAAACAAGCGTGATCGTCAAAAATGCTAGCGGAGGCTCCATGAAAGTCCATGGAAAGCTATGGTGTGAGTACGAAATCAAAGGATCCAGAAGCGAAGGCTACGCATACGTGACGCCCCACAATTCACTACTAGGACTTGAGTGGATCCAGAAGAACGAAGATATGTCGTACCACTTAAGCAGAATGGTTGCTGAAGTGAAGACAAAGCAGCAAACCAGGGACATCGCTTTGAAGATAAAGGAAGCTTACCCAGAAGTCTGCGAAGAAGGTCTAGGACTCTGCACAAAGGAGAAAGCGCATCTGAGAGTTGACGAAAATGTTCGTCCAGTATTCAAGGCTTGCAGGCCTGTCCCCCACGCTGCACTCGAAGCTGTCGAAAAGGAGCTGGATAGACTATTGGAATTGAAGGTCATAAGCCCAGTGACACACAGCGAATGGGCAGCTCCTATCGTATGCGTCAGGAAAGCGAATGGAAAGTTAAGAGTGTGTGCTGATTTCTCAACCGGACTCAACAAAGCGTTGGAGTCGTACGATTATCCGCTGCCATTGCCGGAGGACATATTCGCATCACTCATTGGAGGCACGGTGTTTTCGCAGATAGATTTGTCGGACGCCTATCTGCAAGTGGAGTTATCAGAAGAAACGAAGAAATTGGTTGTGATCAACACACATAGAGGCTTGTACCAGTACAATAGGTTGCCTTTTGGCATAAAGACAGCACCAGGAATCTTCCAACAGATAATGAATAAGATGGTGAGCGGTTTGCAAGGTGTAGCAACATACCTGGACGACATACTGGTCTGTGGAAGAACCGAAGAAGAACATATGGCGAATTTGCTAGCTGTTTTTGCAAGAATCGACGAATATGGATTCAAAATTCGTCTAGAGAAGTGTTCTTTCGGTAAGCCAGAGATAAGATATCTTGGCTTCATAGTGGATCGAAATGGCAGAAGACCGAACTTAGCGAAGATCGAAGCGATCAAGAGTATGGATGAGCCGAAGAATGTCAGTCAGTTAAGAGCTTTCCTTGGCATGGTAACGTACTATGCGGCGTTCATGCCAAAGATCAAGGATCTTCGTGGACCGCTAAATGCAATGCTGAAGAAGGATGCGAAATGGGAATGGACACGAACACATCAAGAAGCATTCGAAAAGCTCAAGGAAACTTTGTCAAGTGAGCTGAACCTTGCTCACTATGATCCGAGGCAGAAGATCGTCGTGGCAGCGGACGCAAGCGACTATGGTATCGGTTGTGTGATATCGCATAGATATGCGGATGGATCCGAAAAACCAATTGCACACGCATCGAGATCTTTAACGAAGGCAGAGAAGAATTATTCGCAGATCGAAAAAGAAGCGTTGGGAATTGTCTTCGCTGTCAAGAAATTCCACAAGTACATATTTGGGCGAAAGTTTCTACTGCTGACGGACCATCAACCATTGCTAGCCATCTTCGGTGATAAGAAGGGAGTTCCAGTATACTCCGCTAACCGACTTATGAGATGGGCTACAATTCTACTTGGATATGACTTCGACATAGAGTATGTCAAGACTACGAAGTTCGGACAAGCTGATGGCTTGTCACGGTTGATGAAGAAGAATCAGAATCCCGAAGAAGATGTCGTAATAGCTGCCGTTGAGAACGACGTAGACTACTTGTTGAAGAATTGTATTAGGAAACTACCAGTGACAGTATCAGATGTGCAATCCTACACGAAGAAGGACCCAGTGCTACAAAGAGTAATGACCTTCTTGAAGAAAGGGCAGTGGCCAGACATGAATGGAGAACTGGCACATTTTCGAAATCGAAGAGAGACATTGTCAATCGTGGAGCACTGTCTGATGTCAGCCGAAAGAGTTGTGATACCCAAGGAGCTTCGAGGAAATGTTCTGAAAGAACTGCATAGTGGTCATCCAGGGATTGTAAGGATGAAGAAACTGGCTCGAAGTTACGTCTACTGGCCGAATATAGACAAGGATTGCGAAGATTTGGTACGAAGGTGTACGAAATGTCAGGAATTGGCCAAGAATCCGACGAAAGTACTATTAGAAGCATGGCCATCCGCGACTAGAGTGTGGCAGAGGATACACATCGACTTCGCTGGACCCATGCAAGGAGTCTTCTACTTGGTCGTGGTAGATGCCTACAGCAAATGGCCTGAAATGATTGAGATGAGCAATATCTCGGCTGCGAAGACGGTGAAGGCTCTGAAGAACTTGTTTGCAAGGTATGGATTACCGCAAACAATAGTGAGCGACAATGGTACCCAGTTCACATCGGATTTATTCAAGAGGATGTGTGACGAAGGTGGAATCACGCATATAAGGACTGCTCCGTACCACCCTCAATCGAATGGACAGGCAGAGCGTTTCGTTGATACGCTGAAACGCGGAATCAAGAAACTAGAGGGGGAGGAGAGGCCAACACAAGAGACTCTAAACCTGGTGTTACAAGCGTATAGGACAACACCAAACACGAATTTGAACGACAGGACGCCAGCGGAGTTGTTTCTAGGCAGAAACTTGCGCACAAAATTAAGTCTGTTACTCCCGATAACAGAAGATGCAGAAGACCCACTCGCACGAAGGAGACGGGAGCGCATGAAGGATCAGTTCGACCAGAAGCATGGAGTCGTTCGAAAAGAATTCGAAGTTGGTGACTTGGTTTACGCTAAACAGTGGAAACCACCCCACTTCCATTGGGTGAAAGGAACCGTGATGAGACGTATTGGACGTGTCAATTATGAAGTTATGGTTGGTGATGAGATATGCAAGAAGCATGCAAACCAGCTGCGACATCGAAGCGATAGTGAACAAGTCGCCGTACGACAACAACTTCAACAACAATCGGAAGCTCTGAAGATACTGTTAGATGTTCTGACAGAAGACGACACATTATCGAGGAATGGAAATGTTGCTGAAGGGAGTTCCGAGCAAGCGATCGCGAGCGATGTGCCAGTACCCGTGGAGTCAACGACATCGACGTCGACATCAAGCCACGAGCCCTCCACGCCACCGACAACGCTTCGCAGGTCGAGCAGAACGAGAAGACCGGTACAACGGTTCCAACCTAGTCCATAGTATGTTATTGTATGTTTGTTTCATTATTTTGTAGTTGTTTGAATTTCTATGTATGCCCGATTTCTTAGCTGTTCCTATTTTTAGTTCAAGCTTTTATCGTAGGCTAGTTTTGTGTAACTACCCTACTGGGGGAGGTGTTGTGTTAGTGTCTGATCAGCTGTTTCCTCGTATGATCTGCCCTCGCTGAGGCGCCTGCGACCTCAATGCGCGGGAAATGAGCGCTATAAAAGGCGCTCGCTGTTAGCCATTGTCAGTTCTACAGTTCACTCATCGCCTCTTTTTATTTTTACTGTTCTCTATTATTTGCTAATAAATATTCTGGTATTCCTCGTGTGCGCCTCAGGACGAAGACTCGACGTGTCCGAAGTGGAGGACACAACAAATATAATATAATATAATATAATATAATATAATATAATATAGTATAATATAATATAATATAATATAATATAATATAATATAATATAATATAATATAATATAATATAATATAATATAATATAATATAATATAATATTAGGTGGGTCCGAAAGTTCTGTCGTTTCGTTTTCAAAAATTTGTAACTTTGCGCTGTATCAACAAATTTGTTTGCTTATAATTTCAGCAGAAAGGATAAGTCTTTTGCTTTCAAATGTTGTTTTGTCGATCTTCTGTTTCACACTGGGTGCGGAGATAAAAATGGAAAACTAAGACCATTTGAGCTTTGACCATTTTAAGTTAGGTCACCAAAAATCTGGAACGTTGTAGAAAAATCTGAAATCGTCAGTACATATGTTTCTTGGCCTACTCTTTGCAACTGTGAAGAGTTTGTGCTGTTTGGACGTCTCTGTGAGAAATTATGGTTTTTGAGAAAATTGGCAAATCAGCCAATTTTGGCGTTTTCCATAGTAAACTCGAAATTTATAACTTTTCACAGAGACGTCCAAACAAGACAAACTTTTCACAGTTGCAAAGAGTAGACCAAGAAACATATGTACTGACGATTTCAGATTTTTCTGCAGCGTTCCAGATTTTTGGTGACCTAACTTAAAATGGTCAAAGCTCAAATGGTCTTAGTTTTCCATTTTTATCTCCGCACCCAGTGTGAAACAGATGCTCCGCAAGCAGCATTTGAAAGCGAAAGACTTATTCTTTCTAATAAAATAACAAGCAAGCAAATTTATTGATACGGCGTAGAGTTACAAATTTTTGAAAATGAAACGACAGAACTTTCGGACCTTTCGAACTTTCGATGATATAATATAATATAATATAATATAATATAATATAATATTAGGTTGAACCGAAAGTTCTGTCGCACCATTTTCAAAAATTCATAACTTCTTGCGGTCACGACGATTCTGCGCAACTCAAATTTTGTCTGAAAGTGTAAAGCATATAGTTTCCAAGTGCTCCCTGTGAAGTTTCCGACATGCTCAGGTGACAGAGATAAAAATGAAAGAACGAGACCATCCGAAATTTGGAATTTTTAAGCAAGAATTCTAGAAATTCAGAAACAGTGCGGTAAAATCCAGAAAAGCCATTATCCTAACTTTTCTTACATTTGATTACTATCTGAGTCAAGTTTGTGCTGATCGAGGTCTTCTTCCAGAAGCTATGATTTTTTGAAAAATAATGCCGAAAAATCAATTTCCTAAGAATTCTTAAGAGATGGATTTTTTGGCATTTTTTTCAAAAATTCATAAGTTCTGAAAGAAGACCTCGATCAACACAAATTTGACTCAGTTAGTAATCAAATGTAAGAAAAATTCGGATAATGGCTTTTCTGGATTTTATCGCACTGTTTCTGAATTTCTAGAATTCTTGCTTAAAAATTCCAAATTTCGGATGATCTCGTTCTTTCATTTTTATCTCTGCCACCTGGGCATGTCGGAAACTCCCTAGGGAGCTTTTGGAAACTACAAGCTTTACGCTTTCAGACAAAATTTGAATTATGCAAAATCGTCGCGACCGGAAGAAGTTGTGATTTTTTGAAAATGGTGCGACAGAACTTTCGGTTCAACCTAATATAATATAATATTAGGTCGTTCCGAAAGTTCTTTCCGTTTTTTCAACATATCATAAAAACACGTGGAATAAAGGCAGGAAAACGCTTCAGGCACTATCTGACGCAGCTTTTCTTCCTCTTTTCAACTGTCATACTCCTGTGCGGCTTGCTCTTATGATCAGTGAGATAATGGCCGAAATTTCGAACCCATGGTTTTTACCATGTCCAGCTTTGGCAATTTTTCACTATCTTCTTTTTTGACTTTTGGAAAAGCTTTGATAGCAGTCGGATAAAGTAAACAAAGTGCAATTTTATGCAATTTTTCGGCATCTATAGCTAGCCTCAGAACATTTTTAGAATTATTTTTCTGATGCTATCAAATTCCACTTTTGGGGATGCCAAAAGCCACAGAACATAAAACGGCGCACAACTAAGGTGTCGTTCGATGCAGCTTTTTCTCCCCTTTCTAATGAGTACTTTCTCTTATTAGTTTGTGGGGTCTTTAGCGATAAAATTTCTATAAATCTTGATTTTGAACCCGCCTCATGATGTATCCGTGCAATGCAAAATCTTATATTTCGAAGCGGTAAACGCTCAGTTACTTTGTAAAAATAGTGTACAATCATAAACGACTTTTGCAAGTTTCGAATCGAAGATTTGTTGATGTTCAGGGCGTTGGTGTGTTTTGTGACCTCGAAAAAGTGAAGACTTGTGAAAAATTTATCTAAAAAAATGATGAGAAGCCGGCTGAAATTGCCAAAAAATTGCATTGCATTGCACTTTGTTCACTCTATCTGACTGCTATCAAAGCTTCTCCAAAAGTTGAGAAAGAAGATAGTGAAAAATTGCCAAATTTGGACATGGTAAAAACCATAGGTCCGAAATTTCGGCCATTATCTCACTGACCACAATAGGAAGCGGTACAGTAGTATGACAGTTGAAAAGAGGAAGAAAAGCTGCGTCGGATAGTGCCTGAAATGTTTCCCTACCTTTATTCCACGTGTTTTTATGATATGTTGAAAAAACGGAAAGAACTTTCGGAACGACTTAATATATTAGGTTGTCCGGAAATTAATGCAGGTTTTGATTTCCAACCGCAATAAGTCATACATTTCTCATTTTTAAATAGGTTGCAAGGTACTGTTCGATAGAGCAAAGCAAGCTCTACAAGATGGCTATCTTGCTTTAGCAACAGCTCTAATCCACCACGAGTTTTGAGCCAAAAAATAAAAAGATTCAACTGCCCGAAAAATTGAGAAAAATCGTAACTCAGTTCATAAGAGACCTAGAAAAATTCTAACTTGCTCACGTAAACACAATCCATATAAGGCATCTATATACGCCGTTGCCGTATTTTTTTCTCTGTTAGAAATCAAGAAAACGGAAATTTTCGTTTATCTGCTAAAGTGGTGCTGCGCCATTCGCACATAGGTAGCTGCATACTACAAACCTTTAGAAGTACAAACGCAAATTTTCAGCTCTCTACAAGCTTTAGTTCGCGAGAAATTTGAATTTTAGCTTGGACCACACGACTAGGGAAAACTGTATTCGATATTTCTCGAGAACTAAAGCTTGTAGAGAGCTGAAAATTTACGTTTGTACTTCTAAAGGTTTGTAGTGTACAACTACCTATGTGCGAACGGCACAGCATCACTTTGGCAAAAGCAGGAAAATTTCCGTTTTCTTGATTTCTAACAAAGGAAAAAATACGGCAACGGCGTATATAAATGCCTTATGTGGATTGTGTTTACGTCTGCAAGTTAGAATTTTTCTAGGTCTCTTATGAACTGACAAGGGAAGTTCGCCGAATCGAAATGGCCGTTTGATACGTGGTATATACCCGGACGCGGGGCTCGGGAGGTTAGTATCAAATGTGCGCCCATTAGCTGCGACGCGTTATTGTGAAGCAAGTTATGGCCCTCTGAAGTTTTTGGCGTGTGCAAGTCTAGAGAACGCGCAAATTCTCCGATTGTGGTTGTGTGTGTAGTGGTTAGCGTCTCGGACTCACAGGTGACCGGTGAGGGTTCGAGTCCTGTTGCTGTCCACATGTTTTGCGTTCTTCTCAAAAATCATTTTTTACCTGTTTTATGTATTAATGAGGTAAAAAATGACACACACGGGTTACGGGAAGATTTTTCTCACGAAAATTCGACCAATGCTTCATATGTAAGATTTTCGTAGAACATAGCAACGACTTTTTGGCGACGGCTTTTCAATTGACTTTGAAGATTTGCCAAATCCTCACTCCCACATACTTTTTTCGATTGCACGTAGTATTTACGTGACAATCTCCAAGTTGTATCACGTCGTACTATTGATTCTTGCTAATGGGCTATTTTGTGAGAATGACACGGCAGGATGTATAATTAGTAGAGTTTAACTACCCGTATGTGTCATTTTTTACCTCATTAATACATAAAACAGGTAAAAAATGATTTTTGAGAAGAACGCAAAACATGTGGACAGCAACAGAACTCGAACCCTCACCGGTCACCTGTGAGTCCGAGACGCTAACCACTACACCACACAACCACAATCGGAGCATTTGTGCGTTCTCTAGACATGCACACGCCAAAAACTTCAGAGGGCCATAACTTGCTTCACAATAACGCGTCGCAGCTAATGGGCGCACATTTGATACTAACCTTCCGAGCCCCGCGTTCGGGTGTATACCACGTATCAATCGGCCATTTCGATTCGGCGAACTTCCCTTGTGAGTTACGATTTTTCTCAATTTTTCGGGCAGTTGAATCTTTCTAGTTTTTGGCTCGAAACTCGTGGTGGATTAGAGCTGTTGCTAAAGCAAGATAGCCATCTTGTAGAGCTTGCTTTGCTCTATCAAACAGTACCTTGCAATCTATGCAAAAATGAGAAATGTATGACTTACTGCGGTTGGAAATCAAAACCTGCATCAATTTCCGGACAACCTAATAGTATAGTATAATATAATATAATATAATATAATATAATATAATATAATATAATATAATATAATATAATATAATATAATATAGTATAATATAGTATAATATAATATAATATAATATAATATAATATAATATAATATAATATAGTATAATACAATATAATATAATATAATATAATATAATATAATATAATATAATATAATATAATATAATAAAATATAATATTAGGTTGATGCAAAAGTTCTTTCCGCTCATTTTCAAAAATTCATAACTTCCGATTTTTTCAACCAATTTGGTTGCTTTTATTTTTGTACGAAAGAGTAACTCATGCTCTTCATAGTGACATCTTAGCTGCTTGCTAATGATCATTTGTTGCATAGATAGGAGCGATAGAAGAAAATTGGTCAAAATTTGAATTTTCTGTGTAGGGTCATAAAAAATCGGAAACTTGCAAGAAAAATCGGAGCAGTCAGTATTGTAGGTTCTTTTACCAGCTCTTTCTAATGGTGCAAAGTTTGCGTCAATTGAGCGTCTCTATCAAAAGTTATGATTTTCGAGCAAGCAATACAAAAGGGCGATTTTGATTTATTTTGGCATTTTTCAGGAAAATCATAACTTTTTGTAGAGACGCTCAATCGGCGCAAACTTTGCACTGTTAGAAAGAGCTGGTAAAAGAACCTACAATACTGACTGCTCCGATTTTTCTTGCAAGTTTCCGATTTTTTATGACCCTACACAGAAAATTCAAATTTTGACCAATTTTCTTCTATCGCTCCTATCTATGCAACAAATGATCATTAGCAAGCAGCTAAGATGTTACTATGAAGAGCATGAGTCTATCGTACAAAAATAAAAGCAGCCAAATTGGTTGAAAAAATCGGAAGTTATGAATTTTTGAAAATGGGCGGAAAGAACTTTTGCATCAACCTAATATTAGGTTGAACCGAAAGTTCTGTCGCACCATTTTCAAAAAATCATAACTTCTTTCACTCACGGTGATTTTGCACATTTCAAATTTTGTCAGAAAGAGTAAAGCATGTAGTTTCCAAAAGCTTCCTGGGGATTCTCCAATATGCTCAGGTTGCAGAGATAAAAATGAAAGAACGAGATCATCCGAAATTCGGAATTTTTAAGCAAGAATTCTAGAAATTCAGAAACAGTGCGATAAAATCCAGAAAAGCCATTATCCTAATTTTTCGCACATTTGATTACTATCTGAGTCAAGTTTGTGCTGATCGAGCCCTTCTTTCAAATCTTATGATTTTTTGAAAAATAATGCCGAAAAATCAATTTCCTAAGAATTCTTAAGAAATGTATTTTTTAGCATTTTTTTTCAAAAATTCATAACTTCTGAAAGAAGACCTCGATTAGCACAAACTTGACTCAGTTAGTAATCAAATGTAAGAAAGATTAGGATAATGGCTTTTCTGGATTTTATCGCACTGTTTCTGAATTTCTAGAATTCTTGCTTAAAAATTCCGAATTTCGGATGATCTCGTTCTTTCATTTTTATCTCTGCAACCGGGGCACATTGGAAAGCTCCCAAGGAACTTTTGGAAACTACATGCTTTACTCTTTCTGACAAAATTTGAAATGTGCAAAATTACTGTGAGTGAAAGAAGTTATGATTTTTTGAAAATGGTGCGACAGAACTTTCGGTTCAACCTAATATAATATAATATTAGGTTGTCTCATAATTAATGCACGTTTTTATTTGCTTGCTTTAACAAAGCAACCAGACTCAACCCAACAAAGGTTAAGGGGTACTGTTCGATAGAGCAAAGCAAGCTCTACAAGATGGCACTAATGTCTTTGCGCCATGCTCGATCCACGGAGAGTTCGAACTCAAAATCTAAAGATTTCCAAATGCCCAAAAAATCGAAAAAAATCAGATCTTCGTCCAAATAATTTCTAGGGACCTCCCACTCGCTCACATCAATACTATCGATATCTGATATCCATATGTGCGATTGCCGTATTTTTTCCTTGACTAGAAACTGAGAAAACGAAAATTTTCGTGTTTTTCTAAAAGCAATGCTGAGCCGTTTTTGCATATGTACTTCTATACTACAAGCCTAGGTAAGCATAAGTGTAGGGTTTCAGCCTATTTCGAGCGGTACTTTTCGAGAAATGTCGATTTTAGCACTGTAACTGAAACAAAAAAATCCGAATTCGTTATTTTTCGGAAACTACCGCTTGGAATGAGCTGAAAATCTATAGTTATGCTTATCTAGGCTTTTAGTATAGAACTACATATGCAAAAACGACTCAGCATTGCTTTAGAAAAACACGAAAATTTTCGTTTTCTCAGTTTCTAGTCAAGGAAAAAATACGGAAATCGCACATATGGATATCAGATATCGATAGTATTGATGTGAGCGAGTGGGAGGTCCGTAGAAATTATTTGGACGAAGATCTGATTTTTTTCGATTTTTTGAGCATTTGGAAATATTTAGATTTTGAGTTCGAACTCTCCGTGGATCGAGCATGGCGCAAAGGCATAAGTGCCATCTTGTAGAGCTTGCTTTGCTCTATCGAACAGTACCCCTTACCCTTTTTTGGATTGAGTCTGGTTGCTTCGTGAAAACGAGCAAATAAAAACGTGCATTAATTATGAGACAACCTAATATAATATAATATAATATAATATAGTATAATATAATATAATATAATATAATATAATATATTAGGTTGTCCCGAAAGTTTTGTCCGTTTTTTCAACCTATCATAAAAACACGCGGAACGAAGATAGGGAAACGTTCTAAGAACTATCCGACGCATCTTTTTCTTCTCTTTCTAACTGTCAAGCCCACATGCCGATTACCCTTTTGCTCACTGAGATAAACGCCGAAATTTCGAACCCATGGTTTTTACTATGTCCAAGTTTGGCAATTTTTCACAATCTTTATTTTTGACTTTCGGAAAAGCTTTGGCAACAGTTAGACAGAGCAAACAAGGGGCAATATAATGCAATTTTGCGGCATCTATAGCCAGTCTTGAAAATATTTTAAAATTATTTTTCTGATGCTATCAAATTCCACTTTTGGTGATGCCAAAAGCCAGAGATCATGAAACGGCGCACAACTAAGGTGTTATTCGATGCAGTTTTTCCTCCTCTTTCCAGTGAGTGTATTTTCTCTCCAATTTGCGGGGTCTTTGGCGATAAAATTTTCATAATTCTTGAATTTGACCCCCATCCCAGCGTGTACATGTAAAACGCAAAATCTTGTATTTCGAAGCGGTAAATGCTCATTTGCTTCGTAAAAATAGTGAAGAATCGTAATCGATTTTTGAAAGCTTCAAAATTCGATGATTTGTTAGGGTTCGAGGCGTTTCTGTATTTGAGAACTTTGCAAAATCGAAGACTTTTGAAAAAATTATCTTTAAAAATATTGAAAAGCCAGCTAGATATGCCAAATAATTGCATTGCATTGCCCTTTGCTTACTCTATCTAAGAGCTATCAAAGGTCTTCAAAAAGTTGAAAATGAAGATTGTGAAAAATTGTCAAACTTGGACATAGTAAAAAACCATAGGTTCGAAATTTCGGCGTTTATCTCAGTGAGCAAAAGAGTAATCGGCATGCGAGCTTGACAGTCAGAAAGAGGAGGAAAAAATGCGTCGGGTAGTTCTTAGAGCGTTTCCCTGTCTTTGTTCCACGTATTTTTATGATAGGTTGAAAAAACGGACAAAACTTTCGGGACAACCTAATAATATAATATAATATAATATAATATAATATAATAATAATATAATATAATATAATATAATATAATATAATATAATATAATATAATATAATATAATGTAATATAATATAATATAATATAATATAATATAATATAATATAATATAATATAATATAGTATAGTATAGTATAGTATAGTATAATATAATATAATATAATATAATGTAATATAATATAATATAGCATAATATAATATAATATAATATAATATAATATAGTACAATACAATACAGTATAATATAAGGTTGTCCCGAAAGTTCTGTAGTTTCATATTGAAGATTTGTAACTTTGCGCTATCTCAACGGATTTGCATCCTCGTAATTATATTCGAAAGAGTAAGTCTTTCGTTTCGAATACTTTCCTTTCTAGCTTTTGATAAGACTGACCAGACACAAAAATGGGAAAAGAAGACCATATAAACTTTCATCATTTTGAGTGAGGTCGCTAAAATTCTGAAGCGTTGCGGAAAAATCGGAAAACATAAGTGCACAGGTTTTTTTACCTATTCTTTGCAACGGTGAAAAGTTTGTGCTGTTTGGACTTCTCTGTGAAAAGTTAGATTTCGACTTTACTACAGAAAACGCCAAAACTAATTAATTTGTTAATTTTCTCGAAAATCATAACTTTTTACAGACACATTCGAACAGCACAAACTTTTTGTTGTAAAAAGTAGGTCAAGAAATCTTTGTACTTACGTTTTTAAAATTTTCTGCAGCAACAGGTTTTTGGCGACCTAACTCAAAATGATAACAATTTATATGGTCTTCTTTTTCCATTTTTATCTCTGCAGTCAGTGTGTTTCAGAAACTAGAGGAAAGTATTCAAAAGCGAAAGACTTACTCTTTCAAACGTAATTACGAGGATGCAAATCCGTTGAGAGCGCAAAGTTACAAATTTCCAAAAATGAAACGACAGAATTTTCGGGACAACCTAATATAATTATATAATACCCTAATTTCACTCGTATAAGGCGCACTTTTTCGAATTTTCAAGCGAGCCGCTCAGCCGCTTCACTGTATTTCGGAAAAAAATCCTTACATTGCACGATTCTCTCAAGCAATATACAGGACGTTATGGGGTCCTTCGGTTGTAAAGTCCTTTGGCTTGTCTAGGCTGGTCGATTTTGGAAATCCCCCGCGCCTTATACGCGTGAAATTAGGGTAATAAGCAAGAGTCTATAACAATTATAGCTCTTAATAGCTCAAAATAATAATATAATAATAGTAATTTTCTGTTTTTAAGGCTCAATGTAGGCGGAGTTACATTAGTTCTAGGTATTTATGCTGCCTCTCAACTATGTTCCTGAAGAATTAAAAATCCTCTAGAAATCAATTTGCAATTTTCCGTACTCAGCAGTATTGGTGAAGGCTTGCTCTATTTCATACTCACTTCACAAGCAAGAGAAAAGGTTATTAGAAGGATATATATAAATTCTCAGGGTTATACTTGCGTACAGAGTACACCTCAGTTGGAGAGAGTAATTGAGGTTTTTTTTCGAAAGATAAAGCATGATCTGACTAGTGCATTACGATAATGATGGTTGACAAAAACAAATCATACATGATTCTCAAGCCAGACTAGGACCCTTCTGGCACCCCAAGAAACATGAGCCAGTAATTTTGGCGCACCCTGTAGATTTTAGCTGGAACTTCTGAGATTCCTTAAGAAAAAAGGTATAGATCGTCAAATTTTCTGAAAAATGCAGGAAGGTGGCAAAAAATGCTAATCGGATAAGCTCGTATAAACGGACGTTTTTCGGAAACCATAGGTACGCGAACGAGTATCCAAATTTCAACTACTGTAATCTGCAAAAACAAACTTCTCGTTTTCAGTGAGACAACCTAGTCATATAGCACATTTTATCGAATTTTTGACTGGAACTTACTCTTCAGCTTGAGAAGGTTTGCTTCACCCACTTAGGCCGCTATGCACTAACATCCCTGCGGCGAGGGGAGCGACGTTCTCAGTGATAAAAAGCTGCAGCGGCGTCCGCACGCGGCCCCGTTCTAACGGGAAACGCCACTCCCCTCGCCGCAGGGATGTTAATGCATACGATTTTAGACTTTGCAAAAGTTTTGGGATAATTATTAGTCCAACTCCGCAAGATGTCGGTGAATTTCACTGCAAGCTGCGTAAAGCCCTTGATACAGTCTTCAAGATCAAAATCAAACTGTAGAATTCCAACAAAGTTAGACGACGTGATGCGTTCAAGAAGATGCGCATATGCAAATTTTTGATCACGCATATTTATTTTATCTCCCAGCATGCTCTTGTCATCCATACAGAATGTAGCTTATAATTCGCTGCTTCTGCTGTAATCATGTGGTTACCTCAGCTGTTATCCCATGCATATGCTAGCTTTGGCGTTTCAGTCGTCATCATGGAGCAGACATATTTACGAAGTGGCAGCAAACGAGTTTGTTTACGACTACTCAATATCAGTCGTTTCACTCAATTGATACTCTTCATGGTTTATGGAACAACTCACAATATGTATCAGTTACTAATAAAGGGATAAATGCGTGCAATTTTTGAAAGTGGTTTCCATGAGTTATAATTTTGCCCGAGTGGCTTGCTTTTACCTATAAATAATTAGGATAAATTTTGAAATTTTTTCGAACTCCAAGTTTGCTTTGTAAAAGAATTTTGCCTATCGTTTTTGCAGAATTCGGAGCGGAGCTTGTTAAAAAAAGAATTTAGTAGGCTTAGTATGGTTTTTTATTGTCGCTTGTGTCCCGCTTATGCGAGGTCTGCTTTTCTTGTCAGACTTCTGCACGTCATCCTATCTGAGGCATGGTCTTCGTCTATACCAAATTCTCGCAGGTCGGCCTTAATTCTGCAAA
The DNA here is from genome assembly GCA_958299035.1 of Cylicocyclus nassatus. Taxonomy (NCBI): domain Eukaryota; kingdom Metazoa; phylum Nematoda; class Chromadorea; order Rhabditida; family Strongylidae; genus Cylicocyclus; species Cylicocyclus nassatus. The sequence goes on along the minus strand of CATQJL010000305.1, from coordinate 82,384,046 downwards.
TCCATCTCATCTTAGGTCACTCTTGGTCTTTTATCTGGTGCCTCCACAGCCAGGGCTGGGAGACGGTTCTTCTGAACCCACCGTCTACTACAGTAACCCCGCAAGTAGGACGCGGGCGCCTGCGCTGCGGCCATTGCGGACGAGCTTCTGAGGAACGCTTTATTTTCGAAAGTCTTCAGCGCACCTCGAGGTTTCCCTTTCCAGCCTTCAGATATGAACGCAGTAGTAATCCCACCTTATCCAGTCCCATTTCATAGTGCTGCTATTCGCTCCACCATTTTGCTATTCTACGGCCTAACTTCCTGATCGTATCAATCAGGTTTGTTTTTAGAAACTTGTTCTGAATTTCTTGAGTGGTAATTTGAATGGTTTCTCATCTCATTTTAATTACTTTTATACTGCCACATTTTGTTTGTGTGCATCCTTTCTGCTTCATGCAATGTCACACGTTTGAACGGTGTGAACTGCATGATGCGTCGAGAGGAAAGCACACGGACCCGACCCACTATTCAAAGTACAGCAGATGTTTTTTTGAACTCTGCACGATACCGTATGATTTATAGTTTTTGCTCTAAACGGCTTTCGCTTAATACCAAGGCATTTAATTGGTAGCATCCAGTTTTTTGCGCAAAGGCTGCTCCTTTCTCGCTAATTTTTGGGGTGTGCATGAAATTTTGAATGTTCATAGGCCACCGCTTGTAGATCAAATTTCTGAGCTAGATTCTAGAACTATCCAGCTTTCTACAGTCACGAAACATGATATCCGCTATTTCCTTGCTTAGAACTAGATTCAAAACTGATAATTATTTGTGTGGTTTACACGAATATAATTATGCATCCGCTATAATGGGCGCAGAATCAAAGTGTTGGCGACAAACCGCATTAACAAGAATCTTGGGTCTCGGGTTATCAGCAATAATCAAACCAAAAAGTGTGTTTTCCCTGGTTTCGTTTAGTTCACATATAAAAATGAATGTGACGATACACGATGCAGCAAGGATTGCACTCATGGTGCAAAAAGAGTTGCCAGCACTCACCTTACTCAACCAAAAATAGAGTACTTCAGTAGTCGAAGCAAACACATCCCACATTTGATTGGAAGCACGTCAGTTTAGTAAATAGCAGCGAGTTTGTTAGGTAAGACAGCAGAATAGCAGCATTTGGTTGAATCATGAGTCTACGACATCTCTATCAAGGGTCCGAGGGAGGGAGGTCATTACTGAGGAACTCGTCCGTTTTCGCAGCGCACCTACTTACTCAGACAGTCGACGGCATACCTCCGGAGCAGAAATGGCAGAGCCGCGGGCTTTCCCCGGCGGAGGATTGCCACTTCGCGCTCCGGAGCCCTGCCATTTCACGCATTTTTGTGCTCCGGGGCTCTCCCAAAAGTGGCGCACCTCCGAAGCAGAGATTTGAGCGTCGCGGAGAGGGGTCCCATTCGTCCTGTTTGTGACGTCACGGTGACGTCACGGTGAATAAATGGGACCGCTCTCCGCGACGCGCAAATCTCTGCTTCGGAGGTGCGCCACTTTTGGGAGAGCCCCGGAGCACAAAAATGCGTGAAATGGCAGGGCTCCGGAGCGCGAAGTGGCAGACTCGCGCCATATGCCCGCCGGAGGTATCCCCTCGACTGTCTGAGTAGGTCAACAGCTCGCCTTATCAAGCAGCGAATTAAGACGTGACCTTTGAGACGCGCTGACCTATCGTAGCCATCGCGATTAGAGCGGGTTCAGAAGGGCCTACACCCCCAGGGCTAACCTCATGATGTGACTTTCATCCCTTCTGTGCACATGCCCATACCATCGTAATCTGTTTTCCTGCATTTTTTTCGTATGGTGTCATTGCAGAGGTGATCCTGTCTTATAGAGCATGGAACACTGTTTTAAAATTGCCTTCGGTATTTGCAAAGCGCTTCTGGGGTGGGATTTATGAAAACTTTTTAATGCAAAAACTGGAACTCGCCGCTGAAGTAAAATCATTCATAACTGTAATCCATGAGCTCAAATTGATTCACGATTTCTTCCAGGAAGCTTTGTGCAATAAGTACATCCTGTCTAATAACTTATGCAGTTTTATCTCCTTACAAGCGCCAGAAGGACCTCAATACTTGTTTTTACCTTGCCCGAATCTTTGAATTTTTGCCTCAAGAAATTCTCACAATTTCCCTCTTAGAAGTGTTTTGCAGATACCGATAGCAGATTTGGAATCAGCATTCCATGCTTTTTAAAATAGTGTACGTCGGGTATGGAAATCTCACTTCGACCGAGTATCCTTCCCTTGTTACCGTTTCCAGTCTGCCATTCCGGTGTGTACAAATCTTTGCAAATCTTTGTTTTAAAGACGTTCGAAATGCGTTCCTCATTGATTTTTTTTTGCTACATTCTTAGCGTGCTCACTTATATACGAGAAAGCTAATTGGTTGTTGAGACAAGACAAGATGGGTATTCTAGGCAACGGAGCAATTCATCTTGAGCGCCGCTGCTACGTTTTATGCAAGCAATTCAGTGTTTTCGGTGAATATGGTTTCTATTATAATAATCATTTTGTACGGCTGACTTTCGACTGAAGTGCAAATTATAGTACTGTCTGAATCTCTTGAATCCTGAAACTCGCATTCACTAGATACTATGTTTGCCATCATGTTTAAGGGCGTAGCATAAGTTTTGTAACACTAGAAAACCTTTGTAAAGTTCTCAAAGGATTTCTCCTTATCTTTAGATCGAGTGGAGGTTTGTATTTCTTCATGGAAATCTGATTTTGAGTTGAATTATTTTTTGGTATTCTTCGAACTTACGTTATACTAGAGCCTAGACTTCCAAGTTGCCTTTGTATCAGTACTGGCTCAGTAGTGTTATCCCCAGAAAGCATGAAAAATTGCGAAAAAGAATGAGAGAATTTCTAGAGTAAGAAAAATTGGGGAATTGAAGTGCTTTAATTAGACTGCCTTTATTTTTGCTGTAACCCATATTTGTGAAGGTGAAAATGACGTCATTAGATAGGCCTTCGTCTGTTACTCATATGTGCCAAATCTTGTACATTGCTAAAGTTTCTAGGGTTTTCCAAAGAAGAATGAAAAAGTATTACGAGACTTATTACAGACCTAATATGGAAGATGAAAAGGAGGCAATAGGGAGATGGCCTGCACTTACATATTTGCGTTTAATACCTCAAACTGTTAATGGAATGTAATCTCTTAGCCTTGTGAAACGGTTTTTTTTCGCCCAGCCTGCTCGATTGAAGAAGCGAGGTCAATTTCTGGATGAGACCGCAGCGTTTTTGTTTTGGTAAGTTCTGCTTAGTTCTCATCTTTGTTGCAATTTGGCGATTATTGATGATAGCTTAATTTCTACTCGAATGATGGGTTATAGAATAAGCTAGTTGGAGTGCATGCGACATAAAAAAATTCGCCGCTTTATCCGTAATACGACGTCTTTCGCATTTTAACTGCTGATTAGCTGCATAATTTACACTTGCAGCTGTGCACGTACTGTGACTATTGAAATTGTGTCTTTTTTCACCGCATTAAAAGGCATCGTCTAAACAGATTCTCTGTTTCCGTGTTTTTTTTAATCGTTCCGGGGCTTCTTTTTCCCTGATTCCGAATATGAAATCGAGAATCTGAGGAAACCCCGACAAACCCCTTTTCGGCGAACCCGCCACGCGGATGATTTGGGGGTGGTTGGATGAGCAAGCACGGATGGGCGGGATTAGAACGCTGAGTGATTAGGCGGGATCGGAGTTCCTTCCCTTGTTGTCAGCCTCTCCGAAGGGATTTTCTCGCTTCAGAATACACCTTTTTCGATCGGACATGGACTACTGCGTTAATCAGGAGCCGTGCTTTCGCACTGCATCAAGATCTCAACAGCTTCAGTTTGGGTGGACTATGCCTTTGATAATTTATGTAGTAAGCGATGCAAACTGTATTTGCTATAAATGCCCGGTAGACTAAGGAGAACTGAGTCTTAAAGGCAGCGTCCAGGCAAATCTGGACCTATAGGGCTCTCACGTGGAAAGTAGTCTTGAGGCCCTAATTAAGACTCTGCCTGAGCGGCAGCTCAGATAGTGCACTCACGCTAAGATATTGGACTCCAAACAATGCCCCGTGACCGTATTCGCATGGATTCATGGCTCGGCACATCAGTTGCGCGTGGGTCCTCGCGCTAAAGCGCCACGACATGCGAATATGGTCACGGGGCATAGTTTGGAGCCCAATATCTTAGCCGTGAGTGCACTATCTGAGCTGCCGCTTGGGCAGAGTCTTATTTAGGGCCTCAAGATTACTTTCCACGTGAGAGCCCGATACCCAGATTTGCCTGGACGCTGCCTTCAAAAGAACTGGGGTTTTCCTATGTCTCAGCTGTAATAGACAGGGTCGAGCAAGAGGTGTGGCACACAACCGTCGGATACGACCCTCCCCCCTCAAGTTCTCGCTCATTTCCTCTCCCCCCTCTTCTCAGTATTACCGTTTCTGCCGTAGGCATAACATTTGTAAAGAAAGTTCCCGGGTACTTGCGAAATTTTTTTCAAGCTGCTGTAACTTCAAGCAAATTGATCATTTTCAAAAGCTGCAAACTTTGCTGCAAAGGCAATGTTGTCTACAAGTTATGCCCATCTTGTTGTGCCCTCAAAGCTTCATTTCGGGCCATTAGCATGCGCAGTAGGAAAAAAGGTCGGCTTAGAATTCGGCCTGTTAGTACAGAAATTTCTCAGGCACGATGAAAGCTGGAGAGCCCATATCCGGTAGATATATAGAACTCTGCAGGGGCTATTAATGAACTGTGTTAGAATTCTAGAGCACAGCCTGTCAAAAAATTTCTCTCGAAAAAATCAAAAAATCGGTCATTTTTGCACCTCAAAAATGCCCCAGTCTTTGAATAAGTAAGTTTGAAGTCTTCCTATTTTTCACAGAATGGATCAGATTTTCGATTGCTGCAAATATTGTTGGGGTAATGTCTTGCACATTTTTTGGGCCCATCATCGAGGAGTGACGATACTTACAAAATCGACGCCGACAGCGAAAACAGGTACGGTCAAAGACAAGTTTGAGAGCTTGTAATTTTTGTGTGCGTATTGTAAAATCCGAGCACAACTGCGGTTTTAAAGTAAACAGCCTCCTCATTCAGACTGACCACCCTTGAATGGTTTTCTTTGTTCACTGCGGAAAAATGGCAGCAAAAAGAAAATATGTGAAATTTTTATCGTTGCACAGACTTCCTTTTTGGTGTGTAGATCAAACACGGCTTGGCATCGATAAAAACTGAAGGCGAGTCTAGAAAGCTTAGGCTTTTTTCTACAGAACCATATAAAATATTCGTCATTATGATTCAATCGAGTGCGAAAAAAATGAGTCTGAAAATAAAATTTCCAACACTGCCCGAGAACTTTCTTTACAACCTAATAGTAACAGATTCTTAGTAAGCATGTTGAATAACCCCTGTGGGCCAAGATTTGGCGAACTTTGAGGTTTCCAACATTGGGAAACCTCAGAATTCGCACAAGTAAGGTGGCCGTTACATTTCAGAAGTGAAATAACTGCTTCTTTCCGTATCCAATACAAAGTACCTCCATTTGCCCATATCATGAATCCTGCTTTAAGGAGCCAGCCATCTCATTTGTCCCATTTTCCCTTACAGTTGTTGTGCTTCCAGCAACTATTAAAGACAAAACCAGCTCTGATCACTTTTACAAAAACTACGGATATCCGGCTGTGATTTGTTTTCTAAAATTCTCTTTGGAGGTAAGAATAGGGTGTGGTACAACCCTAGATAAGCTATGACTGCCACACCTTTTCAGAGATTATGCCACACCCCATTAACTTTCAAAGCATTCAAATAACTGCGTTTTTTATCGTTGCTACTGCTTAACTTCTTCTTTACACAGTAGGAACTTCATTCAAAATCGTTTCTTTCAGAAAAAGGTATAGTCGTTTTTCCTTACCTATGCAGCGGAAAATGCAACGAAAATATTGGGTTACGATAACATGCTAAGTGTGCGCTACTACGTGAATAGCGAGGGGAGGCGACCAGAACAAGGACATTTGATAGCCGTAGCCTTGTAATTCATTAAGTGATTTGAGCCTGATTAGTCTTCTCTAGCTGAGATATTGAAAGCGAAAAATGGAACAAACGAGATTTTGGCATGCTCTTAATTTCTTAGCTTGGAGTTATTTGAAATGGGATTTTTAATGTGAGCAAAAAAGTAGTATTTCTTTTTATCAAGTGCAAAAAGTGGTTAACTCACCTTTGAAACAAATAACATGTTCGAAAATGACCCTCTCACTTGGGTGGCACAATATTCGGAAACCTCAGAAATGGCTGAAACTTGGCCTACAGGGGTTATTTGACATGCTAATTGCCAAAATGATGCTCTTATGCTTTTAGTGCCCTTTCATTATGTTTACTGCACATACAGATGTTAGATCAAAATATCATTGTGCTAGTATTTTGCATGATGGTGAGCCCATCTGAAATTGTTAATGAATGACATATATCGCTGTCATTAGAATCAAACGACCCCCCTCCCCCCCAGGTGTGCATGCCAACTCCAAGCTTGATCTTGGTAATAGTCTGCCAGCTTAGTGTTTCTGCCACGTGTCCTGCGTAAAATTCTTGATTCATTTCGTTTCCTCATCTCGGACCAGAACTGAAGTTCTTCTATCTCACTTTTTCTACCTTTGGCTTAAAAGACCTTCTACCCAAATTGGGGCTTGATGAGATTATGATGGCATACTAGCGTGGGCCCCACACTAGGCAAACCCCCAAGTGCCGCTGCAGAAGATTGCTCCGGAAGGGACGTAATCCGGTGCTGGTCACTCCGCCCAGCTGGTCACCCCGCCCACTTTGCAGGTTTCCAAATGACGCGCCCGGCGTATATCGGCGGCGCAAACCCGCGGCATTGCATCCGTCTCCGTTTGTTCTCCCAAACGGGTGTTTTTAAGAGTTTCGTGGGTTCTTGACCCATATTCGAGATCAGGGCGTTCAGAAGGCCTGGAAGCGACAAAAACATGGAAGTCGAGGATTTGGGTGGACGTGAATCTCACCATTGTTTGCCTTCCAGTTCTTTTGCTACGCTCTAGTGACACGGGTGCGGACCGCAACTTCATCTCACAAGCTCGTAATTTCTAATCAAAGTGCTAGCAGAGAAGCTGGTAGTTTTATCCTAGTAGCAGCGCCTTTTCCCTACCTGTAATATGGGTCGCGAGATTTTCAAGTTGTCCACGTGTCATAACAAAATCTTTGAACGCATATTACCACTTGATTGATTGCATATACTGCTCATATGGTCAAAAATCTCACCGAACTTCACGGAGCTCACCGGAATCCGCTTCGCATCGCCATATCTTGGTTCGGAATGAAAGAATCTCGAACTTAAGGGCACCATTCGACTCAATTCAGTGAAGCACATCTTCTTATATATAGAAGTACTTGTTTGAAGACGGTAAGCGGTCAGATTCCATAGATTTTTCCTATGGTAGGTGTGCAGTAGATAAGCTCGCTAAGTAACCTACGAAGGCAAAAAATCTGAAAACATTCGTGAAGGTTGACTGCCTAGTGTGCACCTATCATAGCCAAACGATCGCATATATATATATAAAAGGATGCGCCTCACCGAGCTGAGTCGAACGGTGCCCTTGGATTCAGATTTCATCTGCTCTGAATTGAGGTATGACGATGCAACGCGGTTTCCAATGAACTTCGGCGTAGTTTGGTGATTTTTTTGATTATGAGCGGTATTTTCGAGGGGACATTTGGAAGGAACATTTGCAATGAAGAAAAAATTTTCAAGGCGTTAGATTTTGAAAAATAAAAACGAGCAGCATTACTCGAGATATTATTTGCATTGCCACTTTGCCACGCTTGGCCCCAGCAGCATTGTCATTGTCCAGGAGAACTCATACGAGATTGGCTTATAGAGCTTTTGAGGCACATTTTTACTTGATTCGAGAGTGAGAATTTGACAGTATACGATAGTGGACCTATGCAAAAGTCACTGTTGGCCGCAAAGACTGCATCGAAAACGAGGTCATTTCGGAATATCGACAGGTTACAAAGACGAAGAGGTCGCTATGCCGCCTCCTCTCCTCACCGCCTCTGTCCTTCAGAGTCCGGCCGTCCATCCAGCGGAGTTCCCTTGACGCTTTTTCACATGGAGGAGGGGACTAACGGAATCGGTGAATTTTGAGGTCTCCGATGTACGACGACATGGGAAACCTCGCCTACCTTAACGAGAAACCTTGTTTAGTGCTGATGAAGCTTTCTTTAAATGGCGCATTGTCGAGAACTTCTACGAAGCTTAGAGTGGCGTCAAACGGAAGAGAAAGATACTTTCGTTAAAAATAACTAAACCTTGAATTTCTAGCGTGCTGATTGCGCACGTCCTTTTGCGTGACGAGTCTTCACAGCAATCAACCCGAAGTCGTTTTTTTCTACAAAATTCGAGGAAACTCGGTCTAGGCCGATAATTAGAGTTATCGATCCTTCTTTACATCAAATGAAACATCAACGACTCGTGAGGAAACAGCTGTCGCTGTGCGTTCAATCGCGTGTGTTAGGCTTATAATTCGATGTGCGTAATTTATACTTCGGTCAAATGTTCGTTGCACGCTCTACTTTATCTTCCTGATTTTGTCGTCTGATTTCATCGCGTGGTTTGGCTGATCATTCTTTTCAAACCTCAATCCCGGTTCCCGGTCTTAATGCACTTTTCATGTCATGAAGTCGTAACTAGTTTATTCGCAGCGAGGCATCAGGAAAGCGCTCAAGTTATGAAATATCAATTTTTTGTTTATTTGAGAATATCGATCGTAGTAGATTTACTATGAACCTTTGTCTGTATAAATTGTAGTAATTCATCCTTTCTCTTTTTCACATAAATTTGAGAGAGTGATACTCTATGATGTGTATGTGATAAAAGGAGGAGGATAACAATCAGTAAAGGTATATTTTCGACTTGCGACAGAAATTTCATTTCATAAGCAGTTTCAAAGGCATCTTACCTGAACTTCGCCAAGGCTGAGTCCACTACCTTGTGTCTCATGCTGTTTGCGCCACATGGGAATAACTTGTTGTGGATTGTGAAAAAAGACCACTCGAATTGATTTTTGAGCAATATGCGCCTAAGGTCCAAATTTCCAATTTTTCTGCGTTTTGAAGGTATTATCTGCAAAAAGGGGAAGTATACTTATGGTTAGCGGACGTGGCCATTTCATTCGATAGGTGAATAAATTGTTGCGCTTGCAACCTTGGACGCCCGAAAAGAAAGAACACTAGTATTGAGTTCTGAACAATATGCACGTTCAAATCTTCGATTTTTTCTGCGCGTAATTGAGTACGTCGCCATTTAATCTTATAAGTGGATCAGGTTGCGCTTAGAACTTTGGGCGCTTGAAATCTTTGTTAATTCGCGAAGAAAGTTAGCGATGCTACGAATATTTTGGTGCTGCACGATGGATAGGTGATATGATTATCGAACTCATAATTTTCAAACGACCCACGCCTCCGGAAAAGATTTTATTTGCAGAGCTGAAATTTTTGAGATTTTTCCTTATTTAAATCATCAACATAAGAACGAGTCAGTTGCACAAATTCATTGGTCATTCACGCTACTTTACAAGATTTCGCCTCTTTGTTGGAGGAGGGGGGGGGGGGAGGAGGAGGAGGGGGAACAAAAGGGCGGTCCATCACTGGATTTAACATGCAAGAAATTTGCGTAACCCTTGAAGCGGGCAGATCACGCTTGCACCTTCTGATCAGCTAGAAGAAGTATATTACGATGTAATCGAAAAGTGCGACTGTCTTTAGGCTCTGAAGAAGGCGACATAGCCGAAACGTCAGCCTAATGAATATATTTACCAATCTCGGACTGGATCAACAATTAAATCAACACATTATGTTATAGGCCGTCCGCGCTGGGCGCGGAGAGTGCGCAAGGTGTGTATTGCGCGTCACTCGTCTTTCCCCGTGCACTCTCGCCGCCTTGTTTTCTCTGCGCCCGTACTATCTTCGCTGTACGCGACAGCGTTGCTCTCCGCGCGCAGCGCGGACGGCCTATACGATGCATTTCCTCTGAATATGCGAGTTCAATGCGAAAAACGCTCGGAATTTTTCACAGAAAATCGTTTCTAGTATATGTCATAAATCTGATGGCAGAGTTCCTTTTGCTAAGTTACTTTTTATATCACATTTACACTAAGAATCTTCCCTTCGGAATGGTGTAGTAGAGAATAAGGGCCGCATGCACTCTTTTGAGCTGCAATCCGCAGGGAGGGGATGCAGCTCAAAAGAAAGCTTCATATCCTGAAGCTTCAGATATCTGGATTTCACGTTGTGTACGTAACCGTAAGTATTCCTACTATTCTTCACCAGAACACATTGAACAGCAGCGAGAAGCTGTACAAGCCGCGGTTTTCAACATTCGTATGATCCCTGATGATCCCCGGCGCTTTTTTTTTGAAGTCATTTTTCTTTCTCCAAAGTTAACGAAAAGTTTCCAAAGTTGTGCAGATTATCTGACCCAACACTGCTTAGCATGTTGCTGATAAGAACAAGTGATGTATCGAAGTTATGAAATTTGCGATGAACCACAAGTCGAAAGTAGTGGTTTATCGAAAAATTCGATTTTCCAAAAACTCATTTGCTCTCATCAGTAACATGCTTACAAGGGAATGGACAAGTCGAAGTGGCCAAACCAAACAAGCTGTATACCATTCGATGCAGTGTAAAACGCTGATTTCGAATCTGTCCTTCTTATCTGCTTCCCGCTTCTGTGGACGAAGCTACAAGCGATTTTATTGTGAAAAAATCACACATAAAAACAGCGAAATTGAGCACACTGTTGCGCTTTTAGCTCAGCTTCTTTCTTCAAAAATGTGAAGTATACTAGCTGCATGTTTTGGCCCAGCATTAAGGCGAACGTGGCTCTGCACGGCTAAATTTTCAATTTCACGCGTAATTTCTTAGCAAAATAATGGTCTTTAATGGCTTGTAGCTTTGTCCACAGAAGCGAGAAGCAGATAAGAAAGACAGATTCGAAGTCAGCGTTTTATACTGCATCGAATGGTATACAGCTTGTTTGGTTTGGCCACTTCGAATTCTGACCATTCCCTTGTTAGCACTGTTGTGTTAGATAATTGGTGCAACTTTGGAAGGTTTTCGCTAACTTCAAAGAAAGAAAAATGACTTTGAAGAAAAGCGCAGGGGATCGTCAGGGATCATACAAAAGCTGGAAAATGTGGCTTGTACAGCTTCTCGCTCCTGTTCATTATGTTCATAGTGAAGGATAGTAGGAGTACTTGCGGACAGATAGTAAGTTCAGAATATGAAGCTTTCTTCTGAGCTGCGATCCCCTCCCCAGCGGGATTGTTAGTGCATGCGGCCCTAAGAGTGATAGTGCTCTAAGCTCGCGATTTTACTTATTCAAATAGCATGGTAGAAAAAAAATCGTCCAAATACTATTTATCGGGTCATTCGTAGAGAACAAAAGCATGGAAAGATGATTATCAAGAAGTTTTCGAACTGGTGAAGAGGGATTGTAATAGTGCAGGGAACGAATGTGATATTAGCTAACTTACAAAAACTTATCCTGGAACTGATTTCTAAAAAAAGGGAATCTTCTGTAGATCACAATCTAAACTCTGCGGTCGCAAACTTTGCACACCGTTCAAGATTTTCCTTCATCCTCTGTTCCGCACGCAATCAGGATTATGTGCGCTTTCGACAGCTTCAATTTTGTATGGCAAATGATGCACCTGTTGTTTTTATAGTGTTTTCCGTGAGTTGGATTTGTTGCTTCCAGATATCGATTGCTTTGCCTCTGCTTCATGATTGATTAGCTTCCAGTTGTTTTTACACATTCTGAGTCTCGTCTACACATGAAAACACAAACGTTGCTTCCGCACTTTTCTATCCTCTCCTGAACATTCGTCATTCTTTCAATCATTAATGAACATGGTTTTTAGTATGCACGCTAAAAAGCTAACAATAAAGTCAATCGGAATTATCGTGGATGCCAGAAACTCCGAAACTTCTCAGACTTCATCCTCCAAACAGATTGCATTCTTTTGTTTTTTTCCTCAGATTCTTCTTCCTCCTCTTCCATCCAAAATTCGCTTTCTCACTTTTGCTGCCTCTTTTGAAGCCGAGCTTGGATATCAGATTTGTACTCAGTGATAGCATATGAGCTTACGTATTTTTCATCTTTTTCGGTATCGTGAACTGCTTGAGAGAATTACAGTGTAATCAAAAAGTATCTTTGCAATTTCAGATTTTTTCGGGACTGATTTAGACTGCATATGCATATGAAATACTCCTGGAAACCTCTGCATTCCAAAGAATTTGGTCGCGGCGGTAAGAATGAGATCAGGTGGTAGAGTTCGAATCTGAGGAAATGCTAACTCATAAGCTGCACAAGCATGAAGTTTTCAAAAACATGAGGCTAACGGCGATGTATATAGAACCTGTAGGAGTTTGTGTCTTTGTTTTTTTTTGGTTAGGGAAAATTGTAGATAGGAGTAAAAATTTTTGGAACTTGTTACTACGAAGGAACGAACGCAGATGGCGAGAATTACCATACATATAGGCGGTTGACTGGATTGCTCAACAACGAAAGGGAGGAGGAATACTGTCTCACGACACGCTTTTTCTGTAGACCTAGTTTTTCGAGAGGTTGGGAAACTGCCTTCCTATCAGTTTCGAAACGCTGATAAACTTATGCAAGGGGCGACGAACTTGATGAGAAGAGTGCCTTCCATCAAACCAATTCCTAATGGAAGCACTTTTTCTAATACAGGATTAGCTTCAACTTAGTTGATGCTTTTCGTATAATTAGGTCGCATAGAAAATCGTCGCTACTTTTCGCACTTATCGGAGGCAACAAAGCGCGTGCTTTCTATTTACTCGTGTGAATGACGTCATCATGATCATTGTTTCTGCGAGAGCGTCTTCCTCCAAATGCAATCTTCGTACGCCTTTTTCTGCAGCATTAGTTTCTGGATGAACTACAGTGCTGGACATAGCTATAAAGCCACCATAAAAATCACTGTAATTTGCCCTCTCTTGCTCATAATTGTCTGAAAAACCACTATTCTGTGCGCAAACTAACATCATATCATTGATCAGAACGGATCTCAATTTCATTGTTTTTGGCCAGAGAAAAATTGAAAAATTTGAAAAACGTGTTCCGAGGGCTGGTCACAGCTATAAAGCCACCTCTCATTTTCGATCAATACTACGTTTTTTGAACTTCAAATTTTTTGTACAACAATATCAAAATATGAAACATCTGTTACACTTGGAAGCAGTTGCCTTCTGAAAAAAGATTCGTACAGCATTTTTTGCTCTAAAATGCATAAAAAGTCACATTGTTCAAAAAACTGCTTTTTCATCGAATTTTAAAGCACTTGTTTGACTCGGATGAAGGTCCCCCCTAGGCTTCGCTGAACCTCTGCAATGAATACGGTTTAAAAGCGCTTGAGTCAACATTGCGTAGTCTATCAGCGACTACTGGTATTGATAAACGAGTCCCAACCTCATCTCCAGGTAGACGAGTTTTCGAACCGCAGAAATTGAGTTCTAATACCCGAAAAGCTCTGTCGCGTGATTAATACGTCGCTTGTACAACGATAGACTCGAGCGCATAGCTTGTACGTCATCGCAACTCTGAGGATTCTGGTTCCGTTTTGGATGCCTTTTTTTCCAAAAATGAGTGGTGCGCTCTGCCTGATCATGTCCCACTCTGACCACTCGATCGAGCGGAAAACCGCTCAAAACTCCAAAATCTTAGTATTCCTGGCGGTTTAGTAAGGTTTGACTTGATGAGGAGTTCAAAGCAGTAAAATTTGGTTTCTTGTGAGATACACTGCGCACAACCGAATTGCAGACAAAGCGTTCTAACTTCAATGCGGCAGATACGTCTTTGCAAAAAACTGACAGCTTCTGTATGAGTATGTCGCCATGCAAACAAGGTGTCAACGTTCAACCAAAAGTTTTCGCGCGTCAGAAATCGAGTTTTGCGTCTCAGAAGCGTGCTTACACCTCGGTAAGATGAGGCGCATTTATCAAGATTAGCGACTACGCAATGTTGAGTTCAGCACTTTTCACCTTGTTCATTGCAAAGGCTAAGCAAATCCTAGAATCTTCATCCGAGTCAAACAAGTGCTTCAAAATGCAGTGAAAAAGCAGTTTTTTGCAAACGATGACTTTCTATGCATTTTAGAGCAAAAAATGCAGTACGAATCTTCTTTCCAGAAGGTGACTGCTTCCAAGTGTAGCAAATGTTTCATATTTTGATGTTATTTATGTACAAAATATTTCAGATTCAAAAAAACGTAGTACTGATTGAAAATGAGAGGTGGCCTTATAGCTGTGACCAGCCTTCGGAACACTTTTTTCAAAATTTTCAATTTTCCAAAATCAATGAAATTGGGATCCGTTCTAGTCAATGATATGACGTTAGGTTGCACACAGAATAGTGGTTTTTAGACAAATTTGAAAAAGAGAGAGCAAATCACAGTGATTTTTAGGGTGGCTTTATAGCTATGGCCAGCACTGTAGTGTCTTCGAAACTCTTTTGCTCAAATGGAGTTTGCTTGATTCCATGCTGCACCTTTCCTCCAAATTCTTGCTCGGGATGTCTTAAGATAAATTTTTCATTTTAAGACTCAGAGAAGTGTGAAAGTATAGTTGGTGTTTATTTCACAAGGGATCCTTGCAGATTTGGTACTTCACGATAATTCTAGCTTACTTCTGATCCACCATGAGGCATATAATTTTTGATTTTATCGAATAAGATTTGTTATTTGTAGATGGCACTGCGGCGTTCCATGGCCTAACTAGCTGGCGTACTCCGCTCCGTCCGGCCATTCTAATAAATTGCGACAAATATCGCCATTCCGTAGTGTTACACAAAATTTTCCCGTCCCTGTCCCATTTCTAAATTCTCCCTCCCCCCTTCACCCACCCCCACTCAATTCGTGACCAGCATACTCACTTATCCGCTTGTGCCAACTCTCCGCGCCATAGCTTGAAGTTTTCAAGAATCCATAAAGTCAATATTGATCGATAACGAAAAGTAGCCTACGACAGCTCCGGCCCGAAGTGTATGTGTGCGAAGTTTGGTCCGGATCGATTTAGAAATGGAATTTCTATTTCGGAATGAACATACCTACGTGCATACCAGTGGCCGTCCTAGGACGAAATTTTTTGTGATGAATAGAAGTGAAAAACCCCGAAAACTGATCTCGAAGAATTTTTTGGGATGCTCCCAAATTTTTTTGCGAGCCCATGACCCC
Organism: Cylicocyclus nassatus; assembly: GCA_958299035.1. Classification (NCBI taxonomy): domain Eukaryota; kingdom Metazoa; phylum Nematoda; class Chromadorea; order Rhabditida; family Strongylidae; genus Cylicocyclus; species Cylicocyclus nassatus. Next base: position 82,368,760 of record CATQJL010000305.1, on the reverse strand, counting down.
AAAATTTTAGAATAAGGGGGCGTGCCCCCGAATTTTTTTTACGAAGCTAAATTCAATTGTCAAAGCATTTCAAAAAATTTTTTCAATTATTTAGAAGTATAACGAAGTCATTTGCACATTTTCAGAAAATTCGATCATTCTTGAGGGGGGGGGGAGCAGGGCCCGGCACAGATCGTCTGGAAGCAAGCTGGACCTCGTTTTTGGAGCAAAAACCAAAGGGGATTTCGTTTTTAACGGGTCGGGGCCGAGCAGAATAGGCGCCATTTAGTCGAACACAAGCTTTTTGGACAGGATACCACGCGATTGACATGCTCTATGATGTATGACGAAAAGCGCTATTTGAAAGCAAGGCTTAAATAAACAAACTGCTTGTTTACAGCGCAAACAGAATCATATGACACCAGAACTGAACTGTATACTTAGAAAATTATTTGCGGAAGGATTATGTAAAAAGATTTGAAAACTTATGTGAAATAATACCTTTTCCAAAATTAGATCGTCTCCAGACGGCCACCAGACGATTTGAGATCTGGAGCATATATTTTCGTCACTTCACGTAAGTTTCGGATCTTTCTAGCATGGACGGATGCCCCGGCCAAGAATCTATTTCTGAGCATAAAAACATTCTCATATTACTCTCTGTCCGTCATCGTTTTTATCCTCTTTTTTTCCTGAAAATGGCCTCAATAGATATCGCGCTCCAGCGTCAACTTTTCTGAATCCTCTCCTTTTGAAGTTTCATTTTCAGTTCAGCTTTTTTTCAATATTTTGATGATTTCTTCCATTTTTCTCTTCTTCTTCTTTCTTTCGCTCGTGATCTATTTTGATCGTTTGACCATCTAGGGCTTTATGAAGCAAAATTCCGTGGATTTTGTGGTTTTTCTTTGAGACAGCTCGCAGCAGGTAAATCGTTTTGTCAAGAACTAAGTAAGTATGTAAGGATCCACCAACAATCGGATGGGGGGGGGGGTAGAGCAAGGGTCAAAGGGGACTTTGTAAAATTTTCGAAATTCAGGGGGGACTTCGTTTTCAAAAAGCCCAGAAACGGACTCGTGCCGGACCCTGGGGAGGGGGGGGGGGAGAGCGCTCCCCCCCCCCTTACCCCAGCCCCTCCCTCGGTCACTGACACATACGTGCAAACAAACAGGCATCCAATCTTGTGTAAAAGATATCGCATTTCGGTTGTGCCCATTCTCTTCATATTAATGCGACAAAACCACTATTCTGTGCACCCTCATTTACCAGTACAACACCGATCATAGCTTGTCGATAATATCTAACCGTCAATTTGCGTTGCATGCTATAGGGATCAGAGTAGGCGGTTTCTGGATCTCAAAAGCACCATTTGTCTTTCGTCAGCTTGAACCGTGCATTTAGAAAGTGCAAGTGCCTGTCTAGATACGGCGGTTATACTTCGCACTATGCGTGAGCCTCAACTTTATAATCATGAATTTACTAGCAGCTTTGCGTCCATTCGTTCATGCTAACAAGAAAATGGTTACAGTTCGGAGTGGCCAATATCCCAGCAAGCCGTGTACTGTTGAAGAATGTATGCAAGCTGGTTACAAATTTTTTTCGGTATCTGCTCATCGATCCCCTACACGAAGTTATAGCCCTCGATTCCATTTTGGTGCCGCCGTCCATCATGAATACGTGTCGCCCACCTTTAAAAGAAGATGGGCGCATAACGCGGTGGTAAGTATGCAGGCCCGGGCTCGGCACGAGCTGGCACCAAGGAAAGTTCAAAACGAAGTCCCGTTTAATCTTGAAAATTACGTCCGAAGTCCCCTTTGAACTGTTTCGAAGACCCGTTATTATTTTTAGATATGTTAAAGTATGTAGTAGGTTCTCATGCCGATTTCATGGAACAACTTTTCACAGCTTTCTGAGCATCCTAAGTGGTTGAATCACATCTTGATAGCAGAAAAACATTTTTTGACTGCGGAGCAGACCGAGTAGTTTTCAGATTGCTATAAAACGCTGAAAAGAAAACATTATGAAATTCTTTCTTCTCTGCATGTAAACTTTTACAGTGTAGATACATTCTATGTAGAAAAGTATGGAAACTTATGTGAGCAAAGTGTCGGTGCTAGATGAGCTGGCAGAAAGCTGTGAATAGTTGGTGTCATACTATTGCGTTCTGGCTGAAAACAACGCCTTTGTTTGTTTGATGGACAGCATGCCGGTGGCATGGCGGCATTCTTGCGGCACTTCTCCGGCCCGCCCCGGGAAAACGATGTCCCTTTTGCTTTCCGTTCTAAAAACGATATCCAGCTTGACCCTGTGCCAGCTGTGCCGAGCCCTGATGCAGGCTCATAAAGGAGCCTTGGTTTTTGTTTACAAATTCGATTGCTTTTACTTGCTACTCTTTTGCAACCCACCCATCCCCAACATCTACATTGTTAGCGCAAAGTCTCAAACGCTTAAAGGCAGTGTCCGGGCAAAAACTCGATCTTGAGATTTTTTGCTTACCAGGACCTATTCGCTACGCTGAATCCGAAAATGCACATTGGAGAGCGCGAAAACGGCGAAAAACGGATCTAAAACGGGAGGGAAATCAGCAGGTGGGCGGGGTCCTCCCCACAGTGAATTCATGCTCCCAGCTTCCAGAGCGATCTTTTCGGTTCCGATTTCAAGTCATGCATTCGCACCTGGCCGGTGGAGATCTCAGGGAGCTAGAGGAATTGGGAAGATCGCTCCAGAAGCTGGGACTGCGAAATTCACAGTGGGGAGGACCCCGCCCACTTTCGATTTCCCTCCTGCGTTGGAGCCCTTTTTTGCCGTTTTTGCGCTTTCCAATGTGGATTTTCGGATTCAGCATAGTGAATAGGCCCGGGTAAGCACAAAATCTCAAAATCGATTTTTTGCCCGGAGACTGCCTTTAAAAAGACTATACCATCTGAAAACCTCGAAAAGCTGATATTTATTTATTTATCTTATTTATTTCATACGCACATTGGCGTGCTCTAATAGATTCAAAGAAAACTACATGATACGAGGTAGATACAGTCGATTCATTTCATATGATCATGTGTGTCATTGCACACACAGTCCATTTTTCGCGCCCTCATCCTGGATTTGCAGTTGCAGAAACGCAAGAGACTTAGCGATTATTATCGATTACATGAATTTGAGGTGATTAGTACCCAAAAAGCAAGGAAATATAAATAAACACATTGAAAACACGTCCCCGAAGAGATGTTTCCTTCTAGAATCCAGGATGGGAACGCCAAAGGTGGACTGCGTGTGCAATGACACACATGATCATATGAAATGAATCGACTGTACATAAATATAGAGGATTAAAAATGGCACTAGCGCTAAGCTGAAATGACACACCTGTAAGTAGAAATTCCATATGTAGAAATCACGACAAGCTCTCCCAGCATGCCAACAGACGTGTAGAGACAAGTAGCATGGACATGGCGGAGGCCAAGCAAATGGATAAACCGGCAGCCCCCGCCGGCATACCAGAACGGGCGCACTGGTAGGGGGCAACCAGTGCACCCGCTCATCGAACATCCATCCTGCCAACGCCACCAGGTCCCGCAACCTCCACAGGCAAAAAAGGGCAAAGCTGTGTATTCGGAAATATGAAAGTCTAATTTGGGCATGTGATTCAAGCTTTCTAGTTAACCGAAAACAGACCGAAACGGTAACCAAGTGCTAGTTTCATATAAGGTATTAAACAAAAAAAAAACTATCAATTAAATATTATTATTAGTATTATCGATTAATATTTGTTATTAAACAACATTTACTACATTTTGACTCATCCGAAGACACTATCATGGCGAAAACAGATATAAAAATGTTGATAGCTTAGAAAATTTTTTTGCATATCCTTGGTATGCCTCGGGATACCTTGAACTTTCAGGATCTTTCCACATTCCCTCTTAGTACTGCCTTCCAACAGATCTCATAGGACTTTGTGACTCTCAGAACTGTACGAAGAACATTTTATACGATGTGCCTATTGCGAATATCCATTATCAGCTGTCAGCTGTCAACATTTCGTCATTTTCTTCCAAATTTCTTCATAATGATTTTCATCAAATTCACATGTTAAACTTCGGAATTAAAAATATGAAGTTCTTAAATTCTTTAACAGGTGAATAGTCTTTTTAACCGCGTTAGATACTTCGCGCTAACGTTAGCTTGGGGTTGCAAAGGAGCAGCAAGCAAAAGGAATCGAACTTGCAAGCGAAACCGAAAGCTTCGTTTACGATCCTGCACACTTACCACTGCGCTCGTATTCATGGTGGGTGGCAGCACCAAGGTTGAATCGAGAGCCATAACTTTGCGTAGGAGATCGATAAGCAGATCTCGAAGGCAGTTATGTAAGCAGCCTTTCATGCAGTTTTTGACGGTACACGACTTGCCGGGATCGGCCGCTTCTAAATCTGACCCTTTCCTTGTGAGGATGAAGTTGAAAATGCTCGTTTTTGCCACTTTCTGCTCTTCAAGGTGGCTTTTTGGAATGTGATCTCTTCAACTAAATCTTTAGGTAAAAGGTTTGAGTGCAAGCTGACCAGCTTATAAGAGAAGAGAAAGAACTTAATCCAAATCTAATCATGCCAGTCTGGCTTTCGACGCGCTGTATTAGCTACACGTTTAGTACATCTTATATATAAAGCTGAATGTCTGTCTGTATGTATGTCTGTCTGTATGTCTGTACGTATGTGCGGAATAGAAATTTTTATTTCTGAACCGATCGGGACCAAACTTGGCACACATATACTTCGGGGCAGGGAGCGTGTCATAGGCTACTTTTCGTTATCGATCGATATCGATTTTATTGATTTTTTGCAAAGTTCGAGCTAGAGGGCTGGGATTTGGCAGAGGGGGGTAATCGAGCATGCTGATCACCCCGAAGGGGGTGATCAGCATGCTCGATTACCCCCCTGTGCAAAATCCTAGCCCCCTAGCTCAAATTTTGCAAAAAATCGGTAAAATCGACATCGATCGATAACGAAAAGTGGACTGTGACAAGCTCCGTGCCCCGAAGTGTATGTGTGCAAAGTTCGGTCCCAATTCTATTCGGAACATACGTACACGGGTCTAGCTGGCAGGCCCGGCGGAGCCGGGCAAGCCAGCTAGTGCTGCAATAATTTTTTGTATCTAAGGTTGCGCGTTCAACAAAAGTACTTGTTGACTAATTGGGGAGCGTTCATTGTGTGAAATGTATTGGTTTGTAAGTCTACTATAGGTCTCTGGAGAGTTGGTAGGCTTTCTTTGGAGGCCATACTTTTTTCCTCAAAACCGATGCGTTGGCTTTCCGAGCAAATCTTCCCTTGAGCGGCTCGTAGATCTATACATTAGGAATTCGTAGCGCAGTGCTCCCCACATGGCAGTTCTTTCTCAAGACACTGATCTGCAAACGGTCTATAGTATACTTGGGTCCGAATCAAATAGAAATTCGAACATTCGAATAAAACATTCGAATATATGTGCAGTTGAAATTCGATATTCAGAGTTCTTCCATTTTGAATAGTTTGCGGAACTTGAATCATTGAAAAAACGGGGTTTCGAATAAAATTCGAAAACTTGAATAATCAAAAAACGGGATTTCGAATAAAATTGGAAAACTCGAATAAACAAAAAACGGGGTTTCGAATAGATTTCATTCGAATGTTCTATTCGAATATGTATTCGAATTTGTATTTGAATGAACTCCGTACTCAGATTATTCGAGTTTGTTGCAGAGCCAACTGCTGAGTATCAAGCTCGCTTTGTCTGCATTTTTTTCTGCTAAACTCGGTAATGCATCTTTTTGCAATTTTGATGAACTGTATGGAAAGTCGCATTCCTACGATTGCTTGCGACAGTAAAAAAAGGGTAGATTTTAATTGGCTTTTCCGATCAATGAGTTAGTTCGCACTGCTGTTGGCACGAAATCAGCAAAAAAAAAGCTATAAAATTCAAGCTCATGTTCCGAGTTCATATACTGGAAATGTGTCAACATGCCTGTTTCTTTTTCTTTGCATCGCTCATCCTTTAGGTACGCAAAGGTCCACACTAGTGAGCGCTCTTGAAAAACTCATGCTGCAACTGCCTCTATCATTTACCTTAGAGAATTTTTGCGAATTGGTGTATTTTGGGTAAAGAACATCGCAGCTGTAGTGGAGGATTAGATGGTTGCTGAATTTTGCAGTCATATCACTTTGCAATAAAGTTCTGTTCGGTAGATAGTACATGATAGTTCTGTTGTCACAGTGCATCCAAGATTTTCACGGAGGCTTGCAGGCACTTTAACACCGAGAGCTATCAGCCTATCAACTACGGTAAAGGCTAAAGCCGCGAAAATGTCTAATTGAGAAATGCGAGCTTTGATTATGACAGGCCCCGCACATACTTCACCCGACAGTCGTACGCGATTTGCCAGTTACAAGATGCTAGCTACGGGATGGGAGTTGGTACAGGGGGTAAGGGAGGGTGCTGATTATGAATAAAATTTTATTCTGTCGATTTTATCGATTTTTGGAAAATTTTGAGCTAAGAGGCTGAGAGTTGGCACAGGGGGTAAATGAGGCTGATTATTATGAATAACATTTGTTTTGTTGCCTTTATCGATTTTTGGAAAATCTTGAGCTACGAGGCTGGAAGTTGGTACAGGGGTAAATGAGGGTGCTGATGAAAATAAAGTCTATTATCGATTTTACCGATTTTTGGAAAATCTGCAGGTACTGATTATGATGGATCAGCATGAATATGAATATGAGGATGCTGATTATGAATGGATCAGCTTAGCCGATTAGCCGAATATGTCAGCAAGTTTTAGATTTGGTTGCTCTATATTCGATAAATCATTCGAATATTTACTCGAAATTCGACTCCCAATGTCCGAATATAATCGATATTCATTCGTTCGCTATTTCTGATTTTCCGATTTTATTCGGGATCAATTCACCCGGGAATTTTCAAATCTCAAAGTTATTCGATATTCACTTATTCAAGATTTTTTATTGTCGAATTTATCCGATATTCGTTTAATCGAAATTTTTCATTTTCGAGTTTCGAATATTCGATATTCATTCATTCGATGGAAAATTTCGAATTTACCCAAGTTAGTCTATGGGGCATTTCCTTTCTATAACCAGCGGCCTATAGGAGGACTGTAAGGCGGTTCTTCCTCATATAGGGATTTGAAGGAGGGCTTGTACAACCTTCTGAAAGCATTGGTTTCGTAAAGCAATTCTTTTTTATGAACATCTGTTTTTGGGAGGCTCGAGCAATTATTTTTTAAACCGGTCTGTGAGCGACCCACAGGGCATTTTCTTCCCAAAATTATCGGTCTATAGACGGCCAATTAGGCCATTTCCCACCCTCTCCCGTCTCCCGACTATTGCTTCGTTGGGGCGCAAGTAAGCAGTTCATAAGTTTATCTTTTATCAAAAATACTGATCAATGGGAACAATAGGGCGGTTCTTCCTTCAAGTCGTCTATAAGCAGCCCATACGGTCTTCTTGAATATTGGTTTGTGAGGTTTCATCCCAAAAAATTGCTTAGGGGCTCGAAGTGCCAAAATAACATTCCGTGGGCGGCTTTAGGGCGTTTTTCTTTATGAAATGCTGATTTATGAGGGACTTGTAGGGTAGTTCTTTGAATATGGGCTAGTAAGAATTTTTGGCGCTATTCCAGTATCCGGGCCGCAAAATTTTTTTGCCGTGGGTTTTGCTGAAACTTGACCCAGGACGGTTATTCGGTCCGCTGATGCTGAATATCACATTGGTTTTGTGCCGTAGCGTCATTTTCTCGGGACTTGTAGGTATACGGTAAGGGGTTAAAATCCCAGAATTGGCTGAAACTTGACCCAGGAGTTATTCGGCCCGCTGACGCCGAAGGTTGGTTTGTTGGTTTGGTTTTGTACCGTATCGTCATTTTCTAGGTTACGGTGGGTATACTGTGAGGGGAGGAGGGTCAAAATCTCGAAATTCGCTGTAACTTCAAACAGAGGGATTATTCGACGTGCTGATTAGAAATGTCACACTTTCTCCGCACGAAAACGTCTCCCTGCATGGTCACGGTAGGTTTACGGTAGGGTCAAAACCACAAATCGGCAAATGTATCTTTTCCCTGTGCTCTGCTTACGCAAAAGCCGCAGCAGGGCGTGTAGCGCGTGGCGGTGGTCGTGTGTGCAAAGCTTCACGATTGTCCGAATCGCCGTATACCCATTTCAAGCAGAACTATGTTTTTCACCCAATACCGTGTACTCACCGTAACCCGAGAAAATAACGCTACGGCACGAAACCAATTTGATATTCGGCATCAGCGGGCCGAATACCCCCCCCCCCCTGGGCCAAGTTTCAGCAAAATCCATGACAAAAAATTTTGGGGCCCGGTACTGGAATAGCGTCGAAGTTTTTCCCATAAATATCGGTCTGTGGGCGGCTCTTAGGGCAGTTTTTCTCTTCTGTAGGGCAGTTCTTATGCATGTCGCTTGTAGGCTGTTTGTGGAGATATTCTTTGTAAAAAAAACTGTGGGCGGCACGTAGGGAAGAAGAAGATTTTGGAAAGAAGCTTCTTTCATATTGTGATTTTCATCAACTTCATAAAATCCCAGTTTGAAGGGTTCCTGATAAGTCACCTTATGAAAGGCATGGTGAGGAGGAAGTCTTATTTTATGAATGAATTTTTGGGAGAGGAATTTCGATAAGAGGACGTAGTATTCGGAAAAAATATTAACTTTTTATTCTTAAATTCTCGTATGGTTGTGATGAAACTTTCAAGAATTATTGAATGAATCGTAAAATTCCCTGCGTCTGCGAGACTCTCATAAACATGTGTTGCCACAAGTAGCTCTCAGAAAAGGCATAAAAGTAGAGATATTCGTGGTCACAACCAAACGGCTAATAAAATGTTTGCCCCGACCTGTATGTCCGAGTAGATGTTCCTGTATAGGATATTCATCGCAACTGGACGCTGAACCAGACGTAGATAGTTCGGTTCTAAAAGACCATAGACGGTGAGTGGAGTGAAAGAGCCCTCTATAGGGACGCCGACAGCGTCCGCAATAACGCTCTATCTGTGCGTGCACTGAATCGCCTGTACTAATGACGGCATTGCGCCGAGTAGTCAACTAGAAGTGCAGCATCCTTCAGCAGCTGAACTTTTGTTTGGTATGATTGACAGTGGCTGCAAATTCATCAAACTGAAGAGCAATTTCATTTATAAGCGCCATGCCAAACAGACGTCAGCCAGCTGCAAAGTAGTGCATGACTCAATTGACGTCTCAAATGCAGATCTCCTGATCTGAACTATCAGATGAGGCGATCTGCATTTAAGACGTCAGTTGAGTCATGCACTATTTTCAAACTAAGGACAGCGAAGTTTTCGAAATTTACTTACATGGGTTCTAGAAAAAATGTGTAACTGACTCAATGTAGCCTTGTAAAGAATTTTCGAGGGCGTGGCTAAAGCTATAGGGGCCTGCAGGATCGCGAGAGTCGGACATGCGTACGGCCATTGCGCCGCGCACGTCAAAGTGCTCCGACGACTCAGGTAGGTGCCAGACATTCGGTTCACCACCTTTGTTGGACATGTAGTGATCTGGCCTGAACGGAGCGAACCGGCTGAAACGGATAAGTCTGGCACCTGCCTTAGTGACATCGGACGTGCGCGGCGCAATGGCCGTACGCACGTCCGACTCTCGCGATCCTGCAGGCCCCTATACTCGCTTTATTTGGCAGAGATTTCTCTCTCATTTCTCCCCTCTTCCCTCGGAAAAATTTTTCGGACCGCCTCTGGTAGGTAAGTAACTCAAAACAAAAATATTTTGAAAGGTTTTCCTCCTGTTACATTGTCAACAGTGCTGAACGTACGTACCATCTGAAGTAATAAACCCATTTGCAACAGATTACACCTGCGCTGTAATTATCTCGATGTACATGTTGAACTACGAAACAACGTTGGCAGTAGAATATAATCTTGTGAAACTATGCAGAAGTTTTGCCTAGCTACATCTTGTCGTCAATAACAAATTCAATTTGAAAGCATCTAGCTGCTTCAAGGCCGTCCATGCTTTGCACTTTGAGCTTTCAACCATTAGTACATCTTACTTCCCGTTGTCTCTTAAAACAATACGTAATCGCTGAAAAATCAATCCTTTCATGTTCTTCAATTGTGATGCATAAGTGGAATTGCGATTGTCACTGTTCTCCAAGCCTGACATCTTTGAATACATAGAAGTCGCTCCGCATCGTTTTGAGAAGCGGACTGTCATCACAGTTCACTTTTTTTTGCTACTCTTGGGAGTGTTCTGTTTTGAACAGTATCTGGTTCTTAGTTCTTTGTTTATTTAGTCGCATGAATTGATGGAAAATGGGTAGATTTGTTCCCGACAAAGGGAAGGAAACCTTGGCCAAGTAAACTTTCTAATGAATTGAGTGTTGGATTCTGAAGGATATCACTGACAATTTGATTCAGTTTTGTTCCAACAAGCGGTGAAAACAATTTTTGCAATCTTCAAATGTCGGAGGAGGAATAGTATCAGCGTAAAGGTTCTAGAAATCAGCAATAAGAGAGGAAAAGGACATTTTAAGTGAGATTGAACAGCAACACATATAGATGTTTGCCAACGAGGAGCAAATTTTTTCGGCCTTCTACTCAATCATGAACTTTCTCAAGTTATGCTTTCACTTTCTACGAATACTCTTACAAAGCTTTGCCCTCTGAGTACGCGAGGTTGTCGAATATTTGGTTTGAATCTGTGATCTTGAGATTTACTGATATACGCAGTGACACACGCAAATGCTTGTATCAGTACTCTTCAAAATTTTATGGTGGAGGTCAACCTTTTGTCTTTTTCTTGTTGTTTTTCTTTTTCAAGCAATTAGAGAACTACGTAGAAGATAAATGAGTGTTATAATAGGAAGCGTAGCTAAAGTTAAGCCTTTTCATTAGAAAGAACTACAATACCACCCGTAATTTGTGAAAAAAAATGGCGGCGGCACTTAACTTACGCGGCGCCGCCGAAGTTAGGTGACTTTTGCCGCGTCGCGCGACAAAAGTCGGCGGAAAAAGCGGCAAAAGTCACCTAACTTTGTCGCGCAACGCCTAACTTTTTATAAAAAAAGACCTTATCTTGATTCAAAATTTATGAATTCTATATATAAGAGTACCATTCAACTCAGCTCGGCGAGGCGCATCTTCCAATATACGGATGTGCCTAGTTGTGGGATATAAGTTTCTTTCCTGGAATTTTAGTGTAAATGGACCATTCAGTGTGCTTATTCCAGAGGCTACGTACACATTCTATTGAGCACAGCAGAAATAGGGCAGTATAGTTTAAGAGCTCATTCTGTATGGATATATGTGAAACTGGGCAGCTCATTCTGCATGGATATGTGTGAAAGTGGGCTTCTCTCGGCGAAGTATGACGGGTCCCAAAATGCAGGAAGAAAAAGGGAAATGGTTGGAAATCGCATGAGAAGCACATATCGCGGAATGCCGCGCGTGCTGTGCAATGTACAATACCACTCACAGAACGGGAATTGCGCGAAATTCCAGAAATTTCGCGATTCCGGATAATCGTAAATTATGCAGCGCCATAACTTCCTTCGGAATTAATATATTCTAAATTCGAAAGCAGCACTGTGTTCATCTCGTCAAGGCGAATCTTTCTACATACGTCATGTCATCTATATCTTGTTTTCAGTTTTCTCAAATTGTTCTGAGGAGGTCCCTTTGCAAGTATGTAACGCAGCGCCTATCCAATTTGAAAGCTTCCAGTATGCACCATTCGATAGTGCTCTTCTTGTGCATTATAGTGCGCTAGTAAGCTGCCACAGGCTTCTTTTCAAAAGAGAAAAAAGCGTTGGTAAATTCTGGAAAAATCACTCGTTTCCAGATTCTACTCGCCGTCTTTCTTTGGAGTGGATATTTTCTAAATCCGAAAAATGCATTGTGCTCAGCTCATCAAGGCAAATCTTTCGGTATGCGGAATGTCCTTGATATCTCGATTTCAGTATTCTCAAAACTTTCTGCGGACGTTTCTTCGCAAAGGTGTGAAGCAGCGCGTATTGCCCCCAGTACATTCAGAAAGAAATTTTCGATAGTACTTCTTTTGTAGATTATGGAGCGCTGGAAAGTAGCCGCGTACTCCTTTTCAAAGGAGTTAGAAGGGCTGGTGAATTCTGGAAAAATCATGTCCTTCTAAATTTTTCTCAACGTAACTCTAAAATATGAAACTCTCTTGCTAAGCAGATGTGATTTTCGTAACCAGCAGGTCGGATAACCCTTATGAGCATGTTTTCCAAGATGTTCAAGTAATTTCATTTTTTCTCGTTTTACGCTCTGAAGCTGGCCGATGGATTTTGGTCAAAATGTTCATGCTCTTAAATTGTAAGGAAACTTCGCTTATAGAGGTTTTCGAACACGCTCTTTACGAAAATCGTGGTCCTTGAGGATTACAGGGTCTTTTTGGTGAGATACGGTGAGGTGACTGTAACTGCATCACGAAAGTGCGTAAATTGGCCCGCACTTCTCGCGTATCTATCAGCAACCTTGCCTGCTTGCTTTTCTCAGTCAAAGTTACTAGGAACTGCGCTACCGAATGGTGCATGAATCAGGCTCCAGTCTGTAAAAATCACCGAGTTACGAGCCTATGAAAACACGTCCTCATGGATTTTGCCCAAAATCTAAAGATGCAAATCTCGTCGAAGTTCCACCGTGAGCGCTTGTACAACACGCTGATCAAAATCTTTCGCGTCCTTAATGGATCTTATTGTGTTAGATTTAGTAGTTTGAGTTCTAGCCACTGAAATAGCTCTGATATTCAACTGAGTAGCTGAAGCATATGCAAGTACCATATTCAATACAGTGGGAGTTTTTGGGCGAAGCGAACACAATATCCGCAATGCGAGTGTCATACAAGCGCTCACGGAGGAATTTCGACGAGATATGCGATCTTTAGATTTTGGGCAAAATCCATGAGGACGTGTTTTCATAGGCTCGTAACTCGGTGATTTTTACAGACTGGAGCCTGATTCATGCACCATTCGGTAGCGCAGTTCCTAGTAACTTTGACTGAGAAAAGCAAGCAGGCAAGGTTGCTGACAGATACGCGAGAAGTGCGGGCCAATTTACGCACTTTCGTGATGCAGTTACAGTCACCTCACCGTATCTCACCAAAAAGACCCTGTAATCCTCAAGGACCACGATTTTCGTAAAGAGCGTGTTCGAAAACCTCTATAAGCGAAGTTTCCTTACAATTTAAGAGCATGAACATTTTGACCAAAATCCATCGGCCAGCTTCAGAGCGTAAAACGAGAAAAAATGAAATTACTTGAACATCTTGGAAAACATGCTCATAAGGGTTATCCGACCTGCTGGTTACGAAAATCACATCTGCTTAGCAAGAGAGCTTCATATTTTAGAGTTACGTTGAGAAAAATTTAGAAGGACATGATTTTTCCAGAATTCACCAGCCCTTCTAACTCCTTTGAAAAGGAGTACGCGGCTACTTTCCAGCGCTCCATAATCTACAAAGGAAGTACTATCGAAAATTTCTTTCTGAATCTACTGGGGGCAATACGCGCTGCTTCACACCTTTGCGAAGAGACGCCCGCAGAAAGTTTTGAAAATACTGAAATCGAGATATCAAAGACATATTGCATACCGAAAGATTTGCCTTGATGAGCTGAGCACAATGCATTTTTTGGATTCAGAAAATATCCACTCCAAAGAAAGTTACGCGAGTAGAATCTGGAAACGAGTGCTTTTTTCAGAATTTACCAACGCTTTTTTCTCTTTTGAAAAGAAGCCTGTGGCAGCTTACTAGCGCACTATAATGCACAAGAAGAGCACTATCGAATGGTGCATACTGGAAGCTTTCAAATTGGATAGGCGCTGCGTTACATACTTGCAAAGGGACCTCCTCAGAACAATTTGAGAAAACTGAAAACAAGATATAGATGACATGACGTATGTAGAAAGATTCGCCTTGACGAGATGAACACAGTGCTGCTTTCGAATTTAGAATATATTAATTCCGAAGGAAGTTATGGCGCTGCATAATTTACGATTATCCGGAATCGCGAAATTTCTGGAATTTCGCGCAATTCCCGTTCTGTGAGTGGTATTGTACATTGCACAGCACGCGCGGCATTCCGCGATATGTGCTTCTCATGCGATTTCCAACCATTTCCCTTTTTCTTCCTGCATTTTGGGACCCGTCATACTTCGCCGAGAGAAGCCCACTTTCACACATATCCATGCAGAATGAGCTGCCCAGTTTCACATATATCCATACAGAATGAGCTCTTAAACTATACTGCCCTATTTCTGCTGTGCTCAATAGAATGTGTACGTAGCCTCTGGAATAAGCACACTGAATGGTCCATTTACACTAAAATTCCAGGAAAGAAACTTATATCCCACAACTAGGCACATCCGTATATTGGAAGATGCGCCTCGCCGAGCTGAGTTGAATGGTACTCTTATATATAGAATTCATAAATTTTGAATCAAGATAAGGTCTTTTTTTATAAAAAGTTAGGCGTTGCGCGACAAAGTTAGGTGACTTTTGCCGCTTTTCCGCCGACTTTTGTCGCGCGACGCGGCAAAAGTCACCTAACTTCGGCGGCGCCGCGTAAGTTAAGTGCCGCCGCCATTTTTTTTCACAAATTACGGGTGGTATTGTAGCTTTACCTGAAGTGTTGGATCGCTTCAACACGCCCTCGTTATCGGATCTGTAACTGCGGGCTAGTGTCTAGTGGTATTTAAGGCTTCCACCTTGATAACGGAACACACGAACAGATTGAAAACAATAAAATTTATCCGTATGCAAAACAATCAGTAACAACGGCCTCAAGGCCAACAACGAACGAAAAAAACAACAAGAAAACCACGAAATCGGGGGGAATATCCCGATTTGTCCCTCCAGCAGGGCTTTACACGGTCACTTTGGATCAATTCTCGGTGATTTCACGTGGGGAGGTCTGGCTCTCTTCTGACCAGTTTTCGACTCCCGCGAGCCTCTTCTGCTCGCGGCCCCCCTCTCTCTTACCCTTTTATGCCCTGCTGAGAGGGTCAAATCGCCTCTTCTTCCCGCCAATTCCGTATTGGTGATCACCGGCCGCATCTTCCAACAGATCTTGTTTGTCGGGTCATCGCAAATAGACCTCGTGATTTGCGTGGAAATCGCGCTGGTCTCAACACCGACCTTCAATGTTCAGTCTTCTACTTAAAATCTATTAAGCGAATGGTCAGAAGTCGAAGTTGCCAACCCAGGCAAGCTGCCGTTGCAGCATTCAACGCTTATTTCGAATCTGTACTCCATGTATGCTTAGCGCCTTTGTGGACGATATGGGCAGTTTTATTGCGAGAAAATCATACTCAAAAACTGCGGGATTGAGCGTATTGTGCACTTTCATTTTTTAGGCTTCAAGAATAAAGTAACCTGCTGCATTGGCCTAGCATCAAGCTGAACCTGGCTTTGTAACTGTCATTAGCGCTTTGCATGCACAGTTTCTCAGCAAAATAATGGCTTTTGACTCATAACTTCGCCCTCATTGGCGCTAAGCAGATTTGGAATACAGATTCGAAGTCAGCGGTTTATGCTGCATCTGATGGTACGCAGCTTATTTGGTTTGGGCACTTCAATTTCTGAGCATTCCCTTGTAAGCTGGAGCAGCTCTACCGAATGGTATCTAACAATTGGCGAAAAACTTCGAAGCAAGGAATTTAGTGAAGATTTCTGCTTTCTCCTTACCCCTTCCACAAAACGAAATTTCTCGGCTCGCCACTGATTGTAAGACACATAATCGGTGTTCTTCTGTTGTACGTACTTGATTCACGAAAAACGAAAATTTTGAAGCTGTGTATGCTTCTTCCCTCCTTTTGAAATCCTTTGCAATTTCTCGAAGGATGGTACGAGTTTGCAACTACCCACATGTGTAAATACTGATCAAATAGCTTTGCGAAAGAATCGGAGAATGCCTCTACAATCTTCCCGTAAAAAGTTGTTGTATGCGTTTTCTCCAATGGATCAGGTTCAGCTTTTGCGAAATTGTCTTATTCACTAGCGTGTGTGCTCTGTTTAATCTACTTTTAATCTACTTACTTTTGAAGTGAACTTTTTTGAAATTATCCATCAGAGATATTGTTTGCGATCACTGCTTAGAACATGTGTGACGCTGTACGCGGATGCGCGTTTATAGTCCGTTTTTCTTACTGCAAAGACCAAAGGCGTGGGGCTACTGGCTCGGACAGATTGATAACTCTGGGGTATATATCGTTCTTGACTCCACTGGATGAGCTGAGTTTAAAACTGTGCTTTGCAGCTTTTGAAATATCAACAACTCGCTTTTTTGGATGTGGAAGCTTTTGGGCGGGTAGCGAAAGTTAAGCCTTTACAGAACGATTGGCTGCTGGAGTCAATAATCAATTGCCGCCGAGATGAGTGCGGTGTCTCTACCCATGGGACTCCACAAGCCAATCGTCCTTTAAAGGCGGGCTTTCGCTTCCCGCCTAAACAGCACCTTTCACTCTGAAAAGTCGAGTTATCAATATCTTCAAAAACTGCAAAACACAGTTTTAGACTTAGCGCACCCAAGGGAATCGAGAACGATAATTACTTCAAAGTTGCCCTGGCGAGCTATTGCTTTTGATCCGCAATTCTACGTCTTGTGCAAATTTGCCACTCTCTGTCGCACTGCAGAGGAGTGGAATGAAAGTAACAGGAAGCGTTTTGTTACAGACCATTATCAAACTACCTATTTACTTACGTTCTTCATCAGCTCTGTTATAGTACGTAAGTATCTCCTTCCAAGTTTAGCTCGTTTGCGCATTAGGGATCCAGCTAAAGCGTTCTTAGCAGTCAGCTGACATCAAACAATATATCCTTTGATTCAAATAGATCAGAGGGTGGAAGGCGGGGCTTCGAGGCCTAGTCAAGGCTAGGGAATGGAGGGCACGCTCTCTCGAGAGGCTCAACTGCGTCGCGGGTGCGAGTGGTCGCTTCGAGCCGCCAATCCTGTTGAATCAAAGGGGGTGGGCTTTTTGAATTTTCAATGAAAACTGGAAATTACCAAGTTGGAAAAAGTGATGTGGTTTTTTCGTGTTATGCGGCACGGAGAAAATAATACAGTACTAGTTCTGCAAGGCGAGGTCTACAGCAACTCAAGTTTGTACTTAGGTAAATTCGGAATTTTGTTTTCGAATATTCAATATTGAATATATATTCGACTATCGAATAATATGCGAAAATCGAATATTTCAAATATTCGATTATAGAGTAATATTCGAAAATCGAAGTTTCGTACGTAATATCGAATATTAATCGAATATCGAATTCGACTTCCGAATATCATTCGATTTTCCAGTTTTATTTGGGAAATTGAATGTCTATGTGATATGATAACATGGCCAAGCGCATAGTTTACAAGTATGTGGGTTTTTGTAGTTCCCTTTTATGCGACTACTACTCTGCAATGCATGAAGTACAGTGCTGGACAAAATTATAGGCCCACTCTAAAAATGCCATAACTCACTGTCAATAAAATACTCCAAAATTTGGTACAGCCTGTAATTACCAACCTACTATCAGTTATCAAAACGGGTTCGTTTTCGTATTGTTATTCAAGAAAAATCAAAAATTTTGAAAAAAGAAGCAGGCTTAAAGGCTGTGCTTTAGTCAAGCTGTGTCGTACCTCCAAAAGAACTGATTACCTGCTTTTCTGCCTTGAGAATGCCTTTCACATGTTTTTCGCTTTAGAAACCTGCGTTGAGTAAGAAATTCTGCAGTTTCTCAGCTGGATCGGAAGCCTTCTGGACGCTTTTCGACGTGAGCATTGAGGAAAAAATCTGATTTTTTGCTACTGACACAAATCCGACATTGACATTACTGCAATCCTGAGCTCAAATTTCTGCCTTATACCTCTTTTACGATGTCCTCAAGCATTAAGTAAGGTATTGTTTTTACGAAGAGGAGTCCGTATTTTATGGTTACAACTTTGTGGAGATCTTAACACTTAAGTATAAGTACTGAAATTACCCTGCAGAAATTGGTTGTGGTAAGCACCAAAGCTAATTGTGACTCTGGTCAAATTTTTCAGTAGAATCTTGTGCTAACATACAATACAAGCTGTATCCGCTATCCAGTAAGTAAATCGCTGTCAAAAATCTAAGTGAGGTAGCATTTGGCAAGCTATTTTGGAAGCGAGTAACACCATCATTACCTGCACAACTCTTGTTCCGAAAAGAAGCAAAGGGCAGGTTTGTGAACGCTTGTGAGTACGGCGTACACTTTTCTCTTGTGTAAAGAGTGCTTTTACAATATCTTAAGGTTACAATGATAACGCCGAAAGGGTTTTAGGCTCCCGATTAAGTCGATGTCGGATTTGCTTCAGCAGCAAAAAGTCAGATTTTTCCTCAATGCTCACGTCGAAAAGCATCCAGATTGTAGACGAAACCTTGCCGCTTCCGATCCAGCTGAGAAACTGCAGATTTCCTTCCTCAATGCAGACTTCTAGAGCGAAACACCTGTGAGAGCATTTTCAAGGCAGAAAAGCAGATAATCAGTCCTTTTGGAGGTACAATCGAGTAGATTTGCCGCTTAATATAGTGTGTTTGCACAGTTTATGAAATGCGGTAGAATTTGCACGTGAACAGGTATCATCGGCTCCACGATTCGTGTAGAGGCGGGGTTTTGCCAACTCAAAGCGTGGCGGTTTTTGATAGCGAGAGTACAAAAGTTTACCTGTGTTTTCAGGCAAAGTCTGCAATACACCTCTACACGAATCGTGGAAACGATCATAGCTGCGCCAGCACTGCCGGCATTTTGCGCGCGCAATTGGCCGGCGTCATAGTCGAAGCTAATTCCTCCGCGCAAATCTTACCGCATTTCACCTTCTGTGCAAGCACACAATATTGAGCGGAAAATCTACTCGAGTGTATGACACAGCTTTACTGAAGCAACAGTTCAACACCTCTGTGTACATACCTGAAAAAATTCGGAAGCTAAGAAGTGTTCCAATCAGTAAAAACTCCAAATGACCCCAGGACCTATAATTTTGACCGGCCTTCAAGCCTGCTTTCCTCAAAGTTTTTGATTTTCTCTTGAATAACCATACGAAAACGAGACCGGTTTTGATGACTGATAGTAGGCTGGTAAACACGGGTGTACCAAATTTTGGAACATTTTATTGAAAACAAAGTGAGTTATGGCATTTTTTAAAGTGGACCTATAATTTTGTCCAACACTGTATAGCCGCGCTGCGTCGTTTCTCTACATCCAGTCCGTGCTGTCGACAACTCGATGTCATAGTCGTGCTCATCCCATTAGTCGGTTGGTGGTCGAATTTGAATTTGAACTGGGGCAGGTCGACCGCGGCAGAGCGCGGCAAACACCGCCCCTCAGCCAACCGCTTGCATGAGCCTTCTTCTTATTTTCTTCGTATTTTTTGTTTCTCGTATTGCGGCAATGTTCTTGATCAGATTTTCAGATTTCGTACCGCTAACTCTTTGGAACAAACATTTTTTGAGGAATTTCAGCCCTATCGCAAAAAAAATAGTTTAGAGTGTACACATTCTAACGAAAAACTTGACACAGTTCATCAAATCACATTTGTGTATATGTCATTTACCAGAAAAGAGATTTCTCATCCAAAATTTCCAATCACATCCTTCTTCCCAGTTTACCTGAAAAAAAAAATGTAAAACACACGAGCACAATTGCAGAAAACAATAGTTAGCGGTACAAGCCTGAAAATCTAATCAAGAACATTGTCGCAATACGAGAGATAGCAAAGAAACACGAAGAAAATAAGAGAAAAGCTCATGTGCAAGCGGTTGGCTGAGGGGGGGGGGCTGCCGCGCTCTGCCGCGGCCGGCCTGCTCCAGTTCGAATTCAAATTCGACCACCGACCGACTAGTGGGGTGAGGACGACTATACACATACAGTTACAAATTGAACTGTATAAGTGCTATCTATACATACAACATCCGAATCGGCACTTATGGCAACAAGCAATTTTCCTTTCGTTAGCAATGCGATAAGCTAGACAGCTGCTGGAAATACTATTCAGTGACTTGTTCTACTATATCCCTGTTTTCACACTACAACAAACGACGAACTTCTCGACCCAACATTAGCCCTTTCGGTCATTAGTGCAATCCCTGTGAGTACGTCCTCAATTCTGACGATGTCGATTGGGTGTAACGCTGTGACGATATCACGAACATCTTCACGTTCACATTCACATCTATCACGTTTTGCGAATGCGAATGAAGAACAGGTCAACTAGTGAAGTTCTTAAGATCTGGTGCTTTTTGAAAGGTACTCAAAACTTCATTGAAGACATCAAGAGATTTCAGATTTTAAGGTTTACTCAATGATGCTCATGAATAAAGTGATAGAAGCTGTTGAAGAAACTATCATCCTGGCGTCTCTGACTAGCGAAAAATCGATAGCAGTTACATACTGCGGCAGAAATGGCGCATCACAATTACTGTACAGACTACTGCACCAGGACTACGAAACTTATGAGCAGCTCATGACAAAGGCGCAATCTTTGGACGCGAAATGCTGCTCTATTAGCCGCAGAGCTCATGAGACGCAGGATTTACAACGGTAAAATACACGCGCGCCACGTTTGCGCCCCCTCAGCTAGTACTGCTTCTGCGCCATCGTCATGCAGTAACCTTTATACACTCCCCATTGAAAGTTGTAGCTCGATGGAACTTCTACAGTGACGTGCTATGCTTATGGAGTTCGATCATTCGATGGTCATCGAATATTCGACTATTCGATGTTCATTGAATGAATCGAATATTCGATGGCCATCGAGTGATGGTGATCATCGAATAATCGACCTTCGAATACTATTTAAGTTGAGATTTTCGAATATTCGACTTCCGAATTTGATTCGAAAATGAGATTTTTGGCTTTAATGAGATTTCCAAGCACATTTTTTGTTAACAGCAAGCCTTTTCGTGACACTGACTTTGCGCAGTATTTACAAGAGCGAAGAATGCTCTGTCAATATCATTCTACAAAAAAGTTCTAAAACTAATTTTTGATTATTCTCTTCCCCGGACTGATGCGGTTTTTGTGAATTGTACGGCGTCTTCGGATTTATTTGACTGAAGTCTTGAGAAGGAACGCTTCTATCTCTTTGAGCGAATAATTTGTGCTGAAAGCTGACTTCCGGACAAAGTCGTAGAAGGAGAGGGTCGCTCAAGATTAAAATTATCAACATTAGAGTTTTGACTCTTATGTTGAAGGCAGTGTCCGGGCAAAAACTCGATTTTTAGAAATTCACCTACCGGGGTTATTCGCGACGCTGAATCCGAAAATCCACATTGGAAGGCGCAAAAACGGCGAGAACATGCGTTTTTCCAAGCCTTACGATTTGAAATTCGACGGTACCCGCCAAGGCTGAGACTTGGATCTTTTGATCTGCTTGTCACGTTCATCATTACATCAAGCCAAGCTAAGCTGGATTAGTTAATTCCATCTCCTCTATCTTTTCTTTATCTTCGTATAAGAAAATGACTGAAAGCGTAGCCAGCTCTACAAAAATGACTGAAAGCGTAGCCAGCTCTACAATCAATACCTTCCAAGAAGCTATGCAAATTTGGACACTGCCTAGAAAGTGCGGTAATACAGGGCCCGGCACGAGGTGGGCAAATGACAAGCTGGAATTCGTTTTTGATGGAAAAAGCAAGAGGGAAATCGTTTTTGCGGGGTTCGGGGCGGTGCCACGGAAGAAGATTCCAAGTACAAGCAAAAAAAGGTCGACTCATGCTTATTACCTTATACATCTAATTCACTGGGAAGTAGTTCCTATAAGCCTCAACGCACAGCAGAGTTCGCGCGCTACGCCGCGCCGCCGCCAATTGCCGCGTGCGCGACGTCGCATAAGCGATGCCGCTGAATAGCATGATTACATGACCAGTTCTCAATGCATGCGTAACGATATAGCACCAAATTACGTAAGCCAACGAAAAGAGGCTAGGAGAAACAAATATGAAATATTATGACAAACTTATATGAATGGGAGGTGTAATCAGCATTTTTTCCAAAAATTTTGTAAAACTGCTAAACGAAGTTGTGAATTCAAATGGCTCGTTGGCAGAGCATGAGATGACCATACGGTATGAAACTTGGTAGGTACATGAACACGGACCTGCAGGGCTTAAGTTAGAAGTTTCATTAAAAAATTATGTGACTGAAGGTTGTGGCAAGCTTTTTTTCTGAAAATTTCCCACTATCAAGGAAATGAAAAATTGGCTTGTTTGCAGCGCAGAGGAAACGAAATCGCGCGAGACTTGGTGTGTATATGCGCAGTAGGACTAAGGAACAATGTTTGAAAAATTATGAAAAACTTATGTAAATGAAGAGCGTGCCCAGCTTGCCCACCTAATGACCACCTGAGATGGGCAAAACTTCCGTTTCACATAATTTTTCAAAATTTTAATTATAAATCTCTTCTATACCTAAACTTTACTCTATGATAGAATTTTGGTTTCGAAACTCCCGCTCTCCTCTTTCCTATAGTCAAAATAGGATCAGCGGCACCCTTTCTTATTGAGGAAAGCTCGCCCCAATCGAACGATATGCGCGGTAACGGCGTCACTCAGTCCTATAACCAGTTTCTCATGTTTTTCCTTGTATTATCTTGTAGGACAGCTATTTCAACGTCGTTTTGATGTTTTGTTTTCTTTCTAAATGTCAAGGGATAGTTTACTTTTTGGCAATGTATTCAGCACCGCAGGTTAAGCCCAAAAGCGCTCGAAAGCGTCCATACTTTTTTGATCCCTCTTCATACTTCTCATCTCTCTTAACATACTTTCCGCTTGCATTTTAACGTGCTGGCCTTTAGGCTAGCGTGGACGTGTGAAGTGAGGAAGGTATAATATTAGTTAATGTAGTAATATTAGTTTTATAATATAAGACAATATTAGTTTTTAGGATTATCCATTACTTTTATTGATTTTATCGATTTTTTGCAAAGTATGAGCTACGGAGCTGGGAGTTGGCACAGGGGTGTAAGTGAGCATGCTGATTACGAATACAATATTAGATTTAGCATTATCCATTACCTTTATCGATTTTATTGATTTTTGCAAAGTTTGAGCTACGCGACTGGGATTTGGCACAGGGGTGTAAGTGAGCATGCTGATTACGAAAACGAAACGGGGATAGGGAATTGCCAATTAGAAGTGGGCACAGGGAAATGTTGTACAGGGATAGTAGTATGGGACATTTATCATAGTGTTTTGACAGGGCCGGGCGGAGCGCGTAAGCCAGCTAGTCTTATATATAAAGCTAAATGTCTGTCTGTCTGTATGTATGTTCCAACGATCCGGGCCAGACTTGGCACACATACACTTCGGGGCTGGGCGGGTGTCATAGGCTACTTTCTTCATCGATAGATATCGATTTTATCGATTTTCATCGATTTTTTTGCAGAGCTCACCTACGGGGCTGGTATTTGGTACAGGGGTTAATCGAACATGCTGATTACGAATACAATATTCGTTTTTGGAGTTATCCTCTACTTTCATCGATTTTATCGATTTTTGCAAAGTTTGAGCTACGAGGCTGGGAGTTGGCACAGGGGGGCAATCGAGCTGATTACTAAAACAGCGGGAAGAGGGAAATGGCACGTAGACGTGGGCAGAAGGAAAGGTTGTACAAGGATACGGATGAGAGCTTTTTCGTAGTGTTTCGACAGGGCCGAGCGGAGCCGGGCAAGCCAGCTAGTTCTACATAAATATATATAACTCTTTGCAAACACTCGTAACAAATATGCTAGAGACTAAAACAACTTCTGCAGAAACGATGAGAGCTCAAAATACAGTGCAAAACGAACTGTGTCAAATTTCTTGATGCTTTCCAGACAAGTTTTCAAGAATCAAATTTTATGTGAGCTGCCAGAAGTAGAAAAACAGTTCGGTAGGAAATATCGTAAAAAGTCAGAAATTGCAGTCCGCTAATTAAGCTTGAAAAGTAAAAAGATTCTGGGGCGCTATGGAAGATGTTCTGGGAAGTAAGACAAGCTAAAGGCCAAAATTCTGAGAAAAATAAAAAGGAACTCGGAAAATTGCAAGAAAAGTAGAAGGAAAGTTGTGAATATTTCCAAAAAACTTCCTAGGGCAAAGAGAGGAGACTCGAGACCGCTAGACTCGAGTCATCGAAAGTTGAGTGGTCTGATTCTTCTAAAAAACATGACGTCAAACCACGGCTTTTACTAGGAGAATCATTGAAATAATCAAGCGATTTATTCAAGAACACTTTGTGGTAATTCCGTCAAAAACTTACAAAAATACTTAAGGTGAATGGAAAGTTGCGAGGGATTGTTCAAGAGCGAATCTTAAATGTGATTCTCATGAGGGATAGTATTAAGGTTGATGTAAAAGTTCTTGCGCACATTCGTAAAAATCATAACTAACCATCTCAACAGATTTGCACATACTTAGTTTTACTAGATAGAGGAAGCCATTTTCTTTGTGATATTGCCTTTCCTAGTCTAGGCGAAGATTTTGGGGTGGAAGCAGGAGAATAAAATTACTTCATTTTTGGTCATTTTGGTTAGGCTGTTAAAAATCGGAAATTTGCGGTAAACTTTCCAGCAAGCAGTATACTGCAAAGTTTGTATCAAGCAAGCATTTCTGTGAAGAGTTACGATTTTTGGGTAAGCAATAGAAAACAGCAATGATTTTTCGGCATTTTTAGTCATAACTTTTCGCAGAGATGCTCATTTGATACACGCTCTGCACTGATTGAAAGGATATATCAAAAGGTTTGCTATGCTGCTTGCTGGAAATTTTTAACTTGTTTCACATTTTTAACAGCCCAACTCAGAATGACCGAGGCTAAAGTGATTTTGTTCTCCTGCATCCATCTGAAAAGCTACCTCTTATTGTGGAGCAGAAAAGGCGCTACCACAAAAAAGGTTTCCTCTGTCTAGCAAAATTAAGTATGTATCAGGTTGTCCGGAAATTAATGCAGGTTTTGAATTCCAACCGCAATAAGTCATACAGTTCTCATTCCTGAATAGCTTTCAAAGTACCATTCGATAGAACAAAGCAAGCTCTACAAGATGGTTATCTTGCTTTAGCAACAGCTCTGATCCACCACGAGTTCCGAGCCAAAAACTAAAGAGATTCAACTGCCCGAAAAAGTGAGAAAAATCGTAACTCAGTTCATAAAAATCCTACAAAAATTCTAACTTGCTCACGTAAACACAATCCACATAGGGCATCTATATACGCCGTTGCCGCATTTTTTTCTCTGTTAGAAATCAAGAAAACGGAAATTTTCGTGCATTTGCCAAAGTGATGCTGTGCCGTTCCCACATAAGTAGTTGTATACTACGAACCTGTAGAAGTACAAACGTAAATTTCCAGCTCTTTACAAGCTTTAGTTCTCGAGAAATATCGAATAAAGCTTTCCCTAGTCATGTGGTCCAAGCTAAAATTCAAATTTCTCGAGAACTAAAGCTTGTAGAGAGCTGGAAATTTACGTTTGCACTTCTACAGGTTCGTAGTATACAACTACTTATGTGGGAACGGCACAGCATCACTTTGGCAAATGCACGAAAATTTCCGTTTTCTTGATTTGTAACAGAAAAAAAATACGGCAACGGCGTATATAGATGCCCTATGTGGATTGCGTTTACGTGAGCAAGTTAGAATTTTTGTAGGATTTTTATGAACTGAGTTACGATTTTTCTCACTTTTTCGGGCAGTTGAATCTCTTTAGTTTTTGGCTCGGAACTCGTGGTGGATCAAAGCTGTTGCTAAAGCAAGATAGCCATCTTGTAGAGCTTGCTTTGTTCTATCGAATGGTGTTTTGCAACCTAATCAGAAATGATAATTGTATGACTTATTGCGGTTGGAATTTGAAACCTGCATTAATTTCCGGACAACCTAATACAAACCCATAGAGCAGGAAATTATGACTTTTCAAAAATGATGCACAAATACTTTTACATCAACCCACGGATAACGAGGGAAACGAGCAATTGCTGTGAACACACGAAAAGTGAGCGGTAGAAAGTAAAGAGAATTGTGGCAGGGACAGCAGCTTAAAAACACGGGTAACTTAGCTTAAAGAATCAAAGAGGGAATTGTGGCCTGTATATTTTGTGAAGACAGTTCAACTGCGCCGCAAAAGTTGAAAAAAGTTTTTCTCTTTGAAGTTTACTAATTATTGTCTTTATTTTTTACTTACTTATTTTTTCGAGTTTTTTTCTTCCTCAAGTTGCTTCCAGGGCCCGGCACAAGGTGGGCAAACGGGGTTTTCCAAAACGAATACCCCTTTGATCCCAATAAGTTTTACGAATACTCCCTTGAGCCCAAAAATGACGTTTTGTGCTTGTGCGACGAGATTACCGGCCACACTTCGCCTAAAAGCGCTCAAAAGCGCCCAAATTGCTCAATTTCCTCATATTACTCAAATTGCTGTATCAAGATAGGAAACAGGAAGAAAAATAAGCAGTAAAAAGGATTAGGGAATGAGAAAATATCAAAGAAACGCAGTCATAGGAATGAGAGACGCCGTTCCCGCGCGTATCGATTGACTGGGGCGCGCTTTTTATCCTAGAAAGCTGGGCTGCTGATGCCATTTTGGGCTCCAACAAGGACAAGAGGAGGAGTTTCGGAACCAAAATTTCACCATGTAGTAAACTTTAGGTGTACAACAGATTTATGTAAAAATTTTGAGAAAATTATGTGAATTGAGAGTTTTGCCGACCTCAGATGGGAATTAGGTCGGCAAATGCCGACCTAATTTGGAAATAAGTTAAGGAAACTCTTCATTCACATAAGTTTTTCATAATATTTCATACTTTATTACTTAGTCCTATTGCGCATATACACACCGAAGCCCGCGCGATTTCGTTACCTCTGCGTTGCAAACGAGCCATTTTTCCATTTCTTTGGTAGCGCAAAATTTCCAGAAAAAAGTTTGCCACAACCTTCAATCACATAATTTCTCAATGAATTCATCAGTTAAGTCCTGAAAGCCCGTGTGCATGTACTTACCAAGTTTCATACCATATCGTTCATCTGCGCTTTCCAAACGAGCCGTTTAAATTCACATTTTCATTTACCAGTTTTGCGAAATTCTCGGAAAAAATGCTAATTACTCGTTCCGTTCACATAAGTTTTTCATAATTTTTCATACTATGTTTCCACTAGCCTCTGTCCGTTCGCACACAAAATTTGGTGCCATATCGTTACACACACATTGAGAACTAGTCATGTATGCAGTTACAAATAGCATCGCTTGGGCGATGTCGCGCGTGCGGCACTTAGCGACGGCGCGGTTTGACGCGCGCGAACTTCAGTGTTCGCCTGTTGAGGCACATAACATGTCAAGGTAAGTAGCGAGCATGAACTACCAATTTTTTTCCGGGGCTCTGCCCCGGACCCCGCAAAAACGATCTCCCCTTTGCTTTTTGGCCCCAGAACGATTTCTAGCTTGTCATTTGCCGACCTCGTGCCGGGCCCTGGTTGCTTCATCTTAGGATTTCTCACTCTCCTCCAACAGGTCGGATGAGCGAGGCGGTTAGTACACTCGCTTTCTGACTTGCTCCAATTTTTAAAGTCGTTTTTTGGCAAGCGGGGGGGGGGGGATGGTTACAAACTCCACTGATTTATAAGGTCGGTGTAAAAGTTCGTTGGCCTGTTTTTCAAAAAATCATAGTTTCCTTTCGACTTGAAGGTTTTCCTCGACTTCATATTAATCTGAAAGAGGAATCCATTCTCTTTACAGCGGTACCTTTGCCATGAATTGGCATGAGAAGGTTCGGGAGTTAGAAGCAATTGAAAAAATTACTCAAAAAATTGGCATTTCTCAAGCAGGGTCGCAAAAAATTCTGGAAGTATATTTGTTTGATAGAGAAAATTATGCTTTTTACTTTTGTAATTCTTCCATGAATTGAAACGAAAAAGATTAAGAGTTAAAAGCAAATAAAGAGATTTGCTTGAGTTTTGCAATTTTTGGGTATGCTCAAAAAAGTTTGATAAGGTCACAGAAGATACGGGAAAGTCATGAGCATGGATTTTGTGATTTCCTTTTTCTAGCTAAGCAAAAATTATGCCAATCGAAAGCAATTTTGATTTTTGTGAAAAACTATTACGAAAACCGAAATTGCTCTTGATTGACACGATTTTCGCTCAGTTAGAGAGAGAAGTTTACAAAACCCATGTTCGTGACTTTGCTATCATTTCTGTGACGTTTTTAGGCTTTTTTGAGAGTGCTCAAAAATTGCAAAACTGAAGTAATTCGCTTTATTTGCTTCTAACTCTCGATCTTTTTCGGTTAATTCATGGAAAAAGGCACTTTGGTAAAGAGCATAATTTTCTCTATCAAACAAAAATACTTCTAACAATAAGATTTTTTGTAACCCTGCTTGAAAAATGAAAATCTTGACTAAATTCATTTACTTGTTTCTAACTCTCGAACTTTCGCATACTAGACCATAGCAGAGGCAATGTTGTAAAGAGCATGGTTTTCTCTTTCAAACAAAAACAAGCATGAGGAAATCCATTGAAAAGGAAGTTGAGATTTTTTGTAAAACAATTAGTATCAAGTGGACGTGAATTGACAATGATTTCATTGTGTTTGCCTTCTTTTCTTTTTACAGGGTGCGGCAAAAGTCTGGGAGCCTAGTACTTTTTCGTACAAAACGAGAAGGGAAGTACCTAGAAACGAAAAATTTGGCGCACACATAACTCGAACCATTGCAGATACAGCCCAGTTCTTGTATAGCAAAACTGCCTCTTTTGGCTTCCACGCAGCCCTACAAAATCTTGGCAAGTCCACCTGTCATAGCACGCAGGTAGTCGTTATGGAATTCGCCCCACGCCTTCACAATAACTGCTCCTTTTACCTTGGCAAATGCGCAGCGTCATAGAGCAAACTTTTGTCTACAACATACTTCCAAAAGAATTTTTTGCATTGCTTAGGAATAAAAATATTGGATTTTCAATTAGAAGCATGTGTACGTCGCATACCGAAATTTTGGCTACAATTGCGCTAATAAAAACTTAAAAATATCGTTTAAAAAGTATAAAAAGTGTTCCCATAGCCGAATTCCAATAGATTCTAATTTAGAGGACGTATGCAAAAAATACAGCTCTGGTCTTAGTGCCTGTTGAGCATTCTATAGCTATTAAATTTGTTCTGAAGACGGATTTCCACTGGCACGTAGGTGACATTCGCAAACTTTTATTTTCCGTTCATGCAAGAACAGTTCCTGGCAAGAGCAAAACTAGGATACAATAGCGCAAAGCCTCTTCTATGTTGTGTGCATTGAAGTTTTGTAAAATATTAACAGCATTTCTAGTTACAGCAAAAATTGTAAATACCAAAAATTCTGGTTTTTTTCGCTTTGCAAAAGTACTAGTTTGGTAATTTCCATTCTTACAAAAACATATGGCAGCCATTTCCAGCCAAATAAAGTGTATCCTGTAGGGGATGACCGCAGCATCATGTGGCATAAAATTGGAATCAAAACCATCAGTATCTTTGTAACTGCAGTACTGCAAAGTTAGGCTCCCAGACTTTTGCCGCACACTGTAGTATAGTAATATCTCAGCTGTACATCTTCTTGATTTTTTGTAGCAGGCCTTAGAGCGTAGAAATGAATAAAATAAAGATAAAATGGTTACTCATCCCTACTACCCACCCGGCTCTATCCACTGATTCCTCACGAACACTACGAGGAGACAGAAGTTTCCTATGTGAAATGACAACAACGAGTACGTACATGAGCACTACAAATGGTAAAGTGTTGATGGAATCCTGGATTGGATCTTTCAGGCATCATAGACATTGAGGATTTCGCACTGTATAGCAGCTTCCTCAAAGGATGCTACAACATTAACGTTTCCGGATGCCGGAGCAATAAAAAAAACATAAAAAACACGTTCGATCGACTCGGACTGGGAAAACAGCATACGACTATGAAAACGATATAAAAGATGAAGATGAGAGCCCAACGAGTGCTCATTTACAATAGATTAGATATCGAAATGAGCATTCTACAAAAAGAGTAGATTTTTGTGATCGCTTATGGCACTCAGGCATGAAGTGACGTGCCAGTATTACGAAATTCGAAACCCTCTGGAAGTTCCCTCGTGTCGAATTCCTCAGCAATTTCTGCATATTGTGGAGTTTTCCGGGGAGATTCTTTGGAATTTTTTTAACTGCGTTGGTCCTGACGTCAAAGTTCTCGGAAAAATTCCATATTTGCGCTTCCATTCACCTCTGTTACCTAATAAGACTCTTGGGAAGTTTGTCAAATTTGCCTTGTCCTTGGGAATTTCCCATGAATTGTCTGAGAATGATATTTGCGGGTACCACCTCTAAACTTCAGTGTTTGTTATTGGAAAGCTCATGATATTTGAAATCCTTGGAAAAATTTCAAAAAAAAAAATTCTGAGGAGCAGGAGTAGCACAGCACTTTAATGCTTGTTACACTGGAAAATCTTCAAAACTTCTGTAAGTAACTGCGCTAGCGTTGCTGCATAAATCGGTATTAGTCAATGAAGTGCTCCCGTGGTTGGTAAATATATTTTATTATATAAAAATGACGAAATGACTTGCGTAATCTTTCTATGTTGGACTCCCACTCATACCACTCTTGTCTCAATGTATTCTCGTCAATACATTCCTCAACTACCGTATCGACAAACTACAGTTAATTTAATAGCTCTATCACTTCGACTATTCTGGCTCTGAAGAAGGCGATACATCGATTGTTACTACCTCTAACAGAAAGATATGGAGGTTTCGTTCAATCTTTCAACTTTCGTTTCATCTCGTTCTATCCGCTCTCCCACTCATCATTCCATAATTATCCTTCATCCTACTACCATCTGACACAAGCTTATCAGATCTATATCTTCTTTGGAATGTTTCTTTGGCAATGGTAAAGCAAATTCTCAGTGCTTTTTATGTTTTTTTTTCTGAAAATTCAGCTACCTGAACTAAACCTGATATGAATTCATTTTCTACTAATTTTGTCTCTTGTGAATAGACATGCTGTCTTTGGTTTATATATTCTGCTTTTGTAGCACGCCTTAGAGCGTATTGAATAAAACAAATAACAAATAGATATGTGAGGCTAAAATCGCGTGAATAATTTGTGAGATTTGAAATGACATCTCTTTGTCTCGCTGGGCGAATCATAGTGCATCAGTTTCTTTGATTTACCATACCCATCGTGCTTGATACGTAAAAAGCAAATTCTTTGTCATTTGAGGCCATATCTCCAGACACTCCTCGGACTTGCATCGTCTCTCTTCGACAAGCTAATCTCTAGGGAACTGAAATGCCAGCCTGAGCCGTTTGCATGCAATCTCCGCGTACTGCATGTTACATCAACGATTTTCCTAGGTTTGTAAACCACATCTGAGAAATCTGAGAACAGCGTTTTTTAAAGAGATTTTGATTTGTGCGACACTGCAAATCGCAGGTCACTTTACTCACTTCCGCGCGCGATAAACGTTTCCGGCTGCTGTCAAGTGAAGCGTATGCACGAGCCTAATAATCTGTATCTCTATCCTGTGAGCTCGAAGTTTGTCTTATGTTTTAGCTGCATTTTGTCGTAAAAGTTTTGTTCCGATTCATCGTCTTCCTCTCTGCGGTCGATTGGATCATTTGTCGTGAAAAGTTCTCACGTAAATGGTGTCATTTCCCCAAGAGAAGACCTCTTTTTGAATCTAGTTTTTCTTTCTCTGTGAAGCTTATGGATGTGTCATTCCACAGAGTTGTACATGCTCGCTCCAGTTCAAGGTTGCCCTCATCCAGGGCCCGGCACGAGGTGGGCAATTGACAAGCTGGAAATCGTTTTTGGGAAATAAGCAAGGGAGAAAACGTTTCTGCGGGGTCCGGGGCGGAGACCCGGAAGAAGATTCCAAGTGCAAGCAAAATAAGGTCGAATCATGCTTATTACCTTATACATCCAATTCACTGGGGAGTAGTTTTTATAAGCCTCAACGCACGCAGAGTTCGCGCGCGTTACGCCGCGCCGCCGCTAATTGCCGCGTGCGCGACATCGCATAAGCGATGCATGAACAGCATGATTACATGATCAGTTCTCAATGCAGGCGTAACGATATAGCACCAAATTGGGTAAGCGAACGAAAATAGGCTAGAAACAAAGTTTGAAATAATATGAAAAACTTGCGTGAATGGGAGGTGTAAGAAGCATTTTTTCCAAAAATTTTGCAAAACTGGTGAATGAATATGTGAATTCAAATGGCTCGTTTGCAGCGCACAGATGATCATACGGTATGAAACCTGGTAGGTACATGAACACGGGCCTGCAGGGCTTAACTTAGAAGTTTTAGTGAAAAATTATGTGACTGAACGTTGTGGCAAGCTTTTCTCTGAAAATTTCCCACTATGAAGAAAATGGAAAAATGGCTCGTTTGCAGCGCAGAAAAAACGAAATTGCGCGAGACTTGGCGTATATACGCGCAGCAGGACTAAAGAACAATGTATGAATGTGAAAAACTTATGTGAATGAAAAGCGTGCCCAACTATTTTTCAATAGGTGGGCCCACCTAATGCCTCCGAGGTGGGCAAAACTTTCAGTTTACATACGCTTTCAGAATTTTTACATAAATCTGTTGTGCACCTAAAGTTTACTACATGGTGAGATTTTGGTTCCGAAACTCTTCCTTTTGTCTTTGTTAAAGCCCAAAATCGCATCAGCAGCCTAGCTTTCTAAGATAAAAAGCGCGCCCCAGTCAATCGATACGCGCGGGAACGGCGTCTCTCAGTCCTATGACTGCGTTCCTTTGATATTTTTTCATTCCTTCAGCATTTTCCTTGCTTATTCTTCTTCCTGTTTTCTATCTTGGTGGAGGTGAGGGTAAGAGGAATTTGAGCATTTTGAACGGTTTTAGCGCTTTCAGACGAAGTATGGCCGGTGCTCTCGTTGCACAAGCACAAAGCATCGTTTTTGGGCTCAAGGCGGTAATCGTAAAAAATAATGGGACCAAAGGGGAATTCGTTCTGGAAAACCCCGTTTGCCCACCTTGTGCCGGGCCCTGCCCTCATCCTGTATCATGTAAATCTTAGAATGTTACATTCATATTCCTGAGCGAAGAAGCATGCGACCGTAATACTGTGTCACTTAGGTGCTGAGTAGAAACCCTCGATTAGTGTAATCAGCCAAGAGGATTGAGGTTCGGCATGCGTCCTTCCCAAACGACCTGTCGTTCTACAAAGCTCCTAGGACCCCACCCATCGCATTTCCAGAAATTTTAGTTTGGATCCTCTTGGTCTATGCACTTGGCGCCTTGTTTTAATCCCAGTTCAATAACAACGCCTCTCCCTCGATTTAACCCGCAATGCATCTCTCCAGGTTTTGAGGCAAATGCTTGGATCTAACTGTCTCAAATATATTTGATTATTCTGAAATCAGATCACTCCGAAATTTCATGACTCACCTGGCGGTATTGTCAACTTCCCACTCGCTGTTCGGGCCATTATCAGGGAGTGCTCGGACAGGCGAGAGCGCCGCTCCCGTGACCTATCAAAAGTTAGAAAGTGGTCCGATCTGGCAAGTGTGGCGATGTCGAGCACGGCAGTCGGGCAGCAGAGCCCGATCTCGATAGGTCGGGCTTCGCTGCCCGACTGTTTGCCCGACATGGACAAAATTGCCAGATTGGACCATATTCTCCAACAGACAGGAGTCCAATTACGAGCTTGGTTTCATATATCGAGGGCGCCAGTGTAGGCGCTTGTGGGGCTGTTACCTGTACAGTAACCCTTTCCTATATAGGAGGTTGTTAATTTCGCCCCTGGACATTGTCAGGCAAGAGAAGATGTATACAGCTCTGTACACCACAATAACTAAATGTGAGCATACATGAAAACCGTTCAGAATCTTGATCAATACCCTAAACTATTCCAATTCAAAAATGCATTTTCTTGAAAGCCGCTGAAGCCAT
This sequence comes from Cylicocyclus nassatus, assembly GCA_958299035.1. Taxonomy (NCBI): domain Eukaryota; kingdom Metazoa; phylum Nematoda; class Chromadorea; order Rhabditida; family Strongylidae; genus Cylicocyclus; species Cylicocyclus nassatus. The sequence continues at coordinate 82,334,836 of CATQJL010000305.1, read as the reverse complement.
ATTTTTCTTTATCGCATTAACGATTGAGCATAAGAAAAGAAGACAGAGACAAAGCGTGTTTGGGATTAGGAAGTCGCCTGCGTTACAGCAAATTTATATAAAAGCGCGATTTATGTATTCTAAGTGATTTCGTGAAGCCAAAGCTGACGGAAATGTTCTGATAATTTATTCAACTATAGGATCTCCTGCCATCCATCGGGCTTCATTTCTATTAATGCCAACTTCTTCTGGCTCTAAAACAGTGCTAGTTTAATCTGGTGAGAAAGTCTCTCTGATTGACCCGCCATACCTCTGTATCAAACAGACCAAGGATCTGCAGCAAAGCTTCACAGAGCTTTTGTTTCGCATCGCATATTTTGAGCCATTGCTTTCTGATAATTTTTGAAACTGAGCTTCTGTTACCAATTGTTACACTGCGCAAATTGGGATATACGAATACGGCTGTTGGGATGTAATGAATATTTGATGATTTTGGCACTTTCGCACTATACACGTTTGTTTTGAAGCATTTTATCCACATAAGGCTGTGATAGGAGAAGCGCTGCCCGAAAATAATTGGAAAAATCAAGAAAGAAAAAAAATTAGGAGAAGCGGTGAAAAAAGGATAAGTAAAACTTCCTGCATTCAAAGCATCGATTATGCCGCTGGTTGGATTCTATCGTCCTTGTATACCCCACAATGCCCTCAGAAAGCTGCTACAGATTTTTTTGCATTGTGATCAGCGCTTTTTTGCTTGCAGGTACAGCTAAATTTAGAGAGCACTAGCTGGCTTACCCGGCTCCGCCGTATCCGGACCAAACTTGCACACATACACTTCGGGCCCCGGCGAGTGTCACAGTCCACTTTTCGTTAACGATCGATGTCGATTTTACCGATTTTTATCGATTTTTTTGCAGAGTTCACCTACAGGGCTAGGAGTTGGCACAGGGGGGGAAGTGAGCATGGGGATTCCGAATACAATATTGGTTTTCAGGATTATCGATTACTTTTATCGATTTTATCGATTTTTTTGCAAAGTTTGAGCTACGGGGCTGGGAGTTGGCACAGGGGGGTAATCGAGCATGGGGATTCCGAATACAATATTGGTTTTCAGGATTATCGATTACTTTTATCGATTTTATCGATTTTTTTGCAAAGTTTGAGCTACGGGGCTGGGAGTTCGCACAGGGGGGTAATCGAGCATGGGGATTCCGAATACAATATTGGTTTTTCAGGGATTATCGATTACTTTTATCGATTTTATCGATTTTTTTTGCAAAGTTTGAGCTACGGGGCTGGGAGTTCGCACAGGGGGGTAATCGAGCATGGGGATTCCGAATACAATATTGGTTTTCGGGATTATCGATTACTTTTATCGATTTTATCGATTTTTTTTGCAAAGTTTGAGCTAGGGGGCTGGGAGTTGGCACAGGGGGGGGGTAATCGAGCATGGGGATTCCGAATACAATATTGGTTTTCGGGATTATCGATTACTTTTATCGATTTTATCGATTTTTTTTGCAAAGTTTGAGCTAGGGGGCTGGGAGTTGGCACAGGGGGGGGGGGTAATCGAGCATGCTGATCACCCCCAAGGGGGGTGATCAGCATGCTCGATTACACCCCTGTGCCAAATTCCAGCCCCCTAGCTCAAATTTTCAAAAAATCGATAAATTCGATAAAAGTAATGGACGATCCTGAAAACTAATATTGTATTCGTAATCTGCATGCTCGATTACCCCCCTGTGCAAACTCCCAGCCCCGCAGGTCAAACTTTACAAAAAAAAATCGATAAAATCAATAAAAGTAATCGATAATTCTGAAAACTAATATTGTATTCGGAATCCCCATGCTCACTTCCCCCCCTGTGCCAACTCCTAGCCCTGTAGGTGAACTCTGCAAAAAAATCGATAAAAATCGGTAAAATCGACATCGATCGATAACGAAAAGTGGAGTATGACACGCTCCCTGCCCCGAAGTGTATGTGTGCAAAGTTTGGCCCCGTGCGAAGCCGGGTACGCCAGCTAGTTCTTCCTGATATACTCATATTCATCGCTAGTTTGCGCAAAGATTAGTTATTTAGATCTTTCGTTCTTTTTTTCATTCTGAAAATATAGCTCGGCGTCCGCAGGCACAGAGGAGAGCGAACACTGATTTGATATTGGCGTTTGATGCTCTTCGAAATGGTGTGGAACTCATCTGGAAAGGACTCACTCCGGCTAAAAGCTTTTTTCTTATGTGTGCTTCTTGTCGCCTGCAAATTTAGCGCTTTTTTAGCAGATTTACTATGCTTTGCAGCAAAGCTGTAAGTATTAGGTTGGAAACTAAGTTTTGCAACTGGTCTCATAACTTCCCTCTCACTCAACATGGCGCACTCAAATCTTGCCCCTGCGTTGGTTATTACGTAAGCTACAATCGCAGCTGCTGTCCTACCAAATTCTGACGTCGCAGTGAGGATTACGGTAGGTGCATGGTATGAAGGGGAAAAATTCGAAGTTTGACAGGTTTGGCTGAAACTTGGCATAGGGGTGTTATCCGACATGCTGATCACGAAAACGATAGCGAAATTGCGTGAATAGGGCTTTTTTGTAGGATTACTGTAGGTGTACGATATGGGGTCTCACCCTAAACAAGGAAAAAGACGTTGATTTAACAAATGAATGTGATAGTCGCGTTTGGCAAATCAAATAACCTTATTATGTAATGCCTCGGCGAAATTTGAGCTTCGGACTCTTTAGTCATTGACGGTCATCCCTAGCAGCTCTTGCGTACATCGACTCGTTCGACTTTATGAGGACGCCAAATCTAGACATGCCCCTAGATTTTGTTTCTTCCTTACTAGGCCAAAGGAGTCAACCTCCAGCAATAATTTATAGACGAATCCGGATTACTGCGCATGGTCTAGGCTGCCAAAGGCTTCATTTTAGCTCGAAACCCCAAAAATTCCCAAATTTCACTAGTTTTCGAAAAACGCTTGAAACTTTTCTATTCGTGTTCAAAATTTAAACAATTTGTGCTCACTTGTAGCTCACATTGCCTTCTACATAATGCCAAAGTTTGAGTGCGCCATATCCAAAGAGAGCGGAGTTATAAAACCAGTTGCAAAACTTAGTTTCCAGCCTAATACATTGACCATCAAAAATTAATGTTTTTATCAATGACTAGCCTTTTGAAATGTTGCTTTGGTGATCTAGATTATGCCTGCGTTTTCCTCTTTCTGGCTACTCCGCTGTATTGATCGACACATCAAAAATTTAGCAGATTTCATCATGCGCCACATTCTCATTTCGCTGCATAAAAATTGTTGCGATCTTCTCATTGAACTGATGTCTCAGATTTTTCTCCGATTCTATGAAGTTCTAAGTGGGATACGCAGGGAGAAATTCTAGAGAGCTTTTTCCCTCTTTAAGCATCTTATTATGGCAAGTATATGCGGAGTGCTAGTCATTGATGACGTTATTCTGAAGACTTCCATGTGGAGATACTTCTCATTCACATGTGACACTTCACATTTATCTTATTTTTCGAGGCCTTCTCGATGATTCTCATCACTGAAAAATGGTTTTTGGATTACCAGTGTTTTTTCTCTGGATGAGAAGATGAGCAAACGCTGCACACATAAAAACAGCTTCGGCTATTGTATGCTTAACGTAACACTTAACATCTCCAGTAATATGTGCACGCGGTGTTACTTTTGTAATACATTTTTTTAATCATTTCAGCAACAACGGTGGCCATTTGGAATCTCATCACACTTTTTGTACTTTTTATTAAAAAACGCTTCCAGGCAGATCTGGACCTATGGGGATTTTACGCGGAAAGTACCTTTGGGGCCCTAACTAAGGCACTGCTCAAGTGGCAGCGCAGGTAGTGCTTTAACGGCTGAATATTCCCCTCGAAACTGGACCCCGCGATCGTATTCGCATCGATTCATGGCAGTTCCGCGCCAGGACACACGCTTTGCGCCATGAATCCATGCAAAATACGATCGCGGGGTCCAGTTTCAAGGGGAATATCTCAGCCATTATAGCACTACCTGGACTGCCGGTTGGGCAGTGGCTTAGCTAGGGCCCCAAACTACTCACGTGAGATCCCCATTGTCCAGATTTGCCTGGACGCTGCCTTTGAAGCTACTTTTCGCGAAAGAAGCATGACCTCTGAGAAGATTTCTTGCATAGTAACTTTTCTTCCGAAACATTTTTCTATTCTCTGAGATATTGGGATGCCTCCTCCTCTGCACGCTTCCTTGGCATAATGTGTTCTGTGATCAGAATATTTTCTGTTATTGCGCATTTTGTTGCTGCAAAGCAATCTTCAACATAAAAAATAATCTATAACTACGAAACACTCCAAAATTCTCTCTGAAAGCAATTGTTTCTTGTATTAGATGTTTTGCAAGGAGGTTAGAACTTAAAATGGCGTTTCCTAAGAAGCTGCATACTTTGATGGCGTGATCCCAAATCTGCTTTTCTTATACGCTAAACGCCTGAGCGAAGTTCCAAGCAATTTTATTGCATTAAAATCTTGTATGTGGAACGCAATACTGACATGTGGTAGTATTCTAAGCTCACCTTTGATGTGGACTGTATGGAGACAAAAAGCTGAAAGTTTTGGCCCACTACTAAGCCGAATAAGCTGTATATGGCAAGATTTTATTAGGTTGTCTCGAAAGTTTTGTCCGTTTTTTTCATCGCTCACTAAAACTCACGGAACACCAATCCATGGACGATTTAGGTACCACTTGGTACAAATTTTTATCCTCTTTGTTACAGCTATATTTGCTCTCTGATCTACTCTGTCTTTGCGATGTTATCACCATGGCCTTTTGAGCAGCTCAGCAAAAACGCCAAATCTTTCCTGAACTTTGAAAATTTTTATCTCTGATGTTTTCAAAGAACGCTGATAACCATTATGTAGAGCAAACCTTTGGCTACATTACATCCATTTTAGATTACATGGGCCATGCTTACCAAGTCCGTTACAATTATTTTTCTAAATAAAAACGGCAGCTTTTTGGTTACGTTTACCGCGTAAAAGTACCGAAAATTCCAAAAAGCTGCTTTTTCAAAGCAAATTAAACTTGGTTATGTTGCATAAATAATCTTATATATAAAGCTGAATGTCTATTTGTATGTCTGTCTGTCTGTCTGTCTGTCTGTCTGTATGTCTGTGTGTACGTATGTTCCGAATAGAAAATTCCATTTTTGAACCATCCGGACCAAACTTGGCACACATACACTTCGGGCCCCGGCGGGTGTTATAGGCTACTTTTCGTCATCGATCGATATCGATTTTATCGATTTTTTGCAAAATTTGAGCTACGGGGCTGGGAGTTGGCACAGGGGTAATCAAGCATGCTGATTACGAATATAATAATGACAGGGCCGGGAGGAGCCGGGTAAGTCAACTAGTGTTTAGTAAAAATGATGTTTCAATTCGCAATTCGAAACTTCAGAAGCTTTCATGTATTTGCTGCAGTTGCGTGTTTCATGACTTTGCCAGAAATCGAAACCTCCGAAGAAATAATTATTTGAAGCTAAAAACAACAGATCAGGAGAATCTAAAAATATTGCTTTCTGGTGCGAGAATTGCTCTATTTGATCCATACTTACCTTCGAAACTTTGGAATGCAATTTCCAAAAAAAAGCCTAACTTTGAGCAGATAAAACTGAGGGGTGGAAAGTTTTGGCGATTATATTAGGTTGAACACTAAGTTTTGCAACTTGTTTCATAACTTCACTCTCATTCAACATGGCGCACTCAAACTTTGGCATCATGTAGAATGCAATGTGAGCTACAAGCGAGCACAAATTGTTTAAATTTTGAACACGAATAGAAAGTTTCAAGCGTTTTCGAAAACTAGTGAAATTTGGGAATTTTTGGGGTTTCGAGCTAAAATGAAGCCTTTAGCAGCCTAGACCATGCGCAGTAATCCGGATTCGTCTACAAATTATTGCTGGAGGTTGACTCCTTTGGCCTAGTAAGAAAGAAACAAAATTCAGGGGCATGTCGAGATTTGGCGTCCTCACAAAGTCAACGAGCCGATGTACGCAAGAGCTGCTGGGGACGACCGTCAGTGACCAAAGAGTCCGAAGCTCAAATTCCTCCGAGACTTCACATAGTAAGGTTATTTAACCTGCCGAACGCGAATATCATATTCATTCGTTGAATCAACGCCATTTTCCTTGTTTAGGGTGAGACCCCATATCGTACACCTACAGTAATCTTACAAAAAAGCCCTTATCACGGAATTTCACTATCGTTTTCGTGATCAGCATGTCGGATAACACTCCTATGCCAAGTTTCAGCCAAATCCGTCAAACTTTGAATTTTTCCCCTTTATACCATACAACTACCGTAACCCTCACTGCTATAGTTAGCACCGAATATTCGTGTTCGAATAACTTATTCGAAATATTCGACTATTCGAATATTCGAATAGTCGAATATTTGAGAAAGTCCATTTATTCGATTATTCAAATAGTCGAATAAATGAGAAAGGCCTATATTCGAACAATTCGTTCATTCGACCATTTCGAAAAATGACTTATTCGAATATTCGTTCATTCGATGAGTTTTAAATAAAGGTTATTCGAATATTCATTCATTCGAGTAGTTTCAAAAGATAGCTATTCGAATATTCGAAAATTCGAATATTGCATTCAAATATTCGAATAATATTCGAATATTTATTCGAAATAAGTCTAATATTCGATCAAGTTCGGTTATTCAAGTATTCGTTCATTCGAATTTTGGAATGTGCCAATATTCGAATATTCAAATTCGAATAAAATGAAAATCGAAAGTCGAATAATATTCGTTCATTCGAAGAATTTTCGAAAATCATTTATTCGATATTCATTCGTTCGAAAAATTTTCGAAAATCAATTATTCGATATTCATTCGTTCGAAAAAAATTTAAAAATTGATTATTCGATATTCGTTCATTCGGCGAAAATTTTTGTTCGTTACAACTATACTCACTGCGACGTCAGAATTTGGTAGGACAGCAGCTGCGCTTGTAGCTTACGTAATAACCAACACAGTGGCAAAGTTTGAGTGCACCATGTTGAGTGAGAGGGAAGTTATGAGACCAGTTGCAAAACTTAGGGCCGCATGCACTAACATCCCTGCGGCGAGGGGAGCGGCGTCCCCAATGATGAAAAAGCCGCAGCGGCGTCCGCACGCGGTCCCTTCATAACGGGGGACGCCGCTCCCCTCGCCGCAAAAATGTTAGTGCATACGGGCCTTAGTGTTCAACCTAATAAATAAAGCATACAAGACTGTGGTTCAAAATGTATTCATAAGAAAGAGAAGGAAAAGCTGCATCGAATGCATGTTGAAATTTAATTGTTTATTGTGTGTGGTTTTATGGTGGTTTGAAAAAACGGACAGAACTTTCGGGACAGTCTATTATTAACTGATATCATGGATGTTATCTTTACGCGGACTGGTTGTATCTATGAAAAGTTCTGCTTTTCGAGAAAAGAGCAAAAAAAAATCAGAATTCGTTTTGTAAAATAGAATTGCTCAGACTTCGAATTTTATGATTTAAGTCTTAAAATTGCACTACATGCTCGAAAGTCATAGCGTTACATAGAGACAACCAGTTCATGCAAACTTTTTTTTAGTTGAAAAGAGTAACTAGTAAAACATATGATACTGAGTGCTCAGATTTTTGTTCGCAAGGTCCAGATTTTTTATGACTTAAATCATAAAATCCGAAGTTTGAGCAATTCTATTTTACAATTTGCAATCTATGCATTTTAAAAAGACATTGACGCACCTTTATGAAAGCCTGATCTCTTTTTTTGAAGAGTTATCAACAAGCGATTTTATTGAAAAATCAAAAAGTCATGATTTTTTGAAAATGGTACTACAGAACATTCTTCCAACCTAATATAGACCGTCTCAGAATTTACGGGTGGAGAATTTTAGCAATTATAAAAAAAAGCGTACAAGGTTGTGGTTCGAATATGTATCCATAAGAAAGAGTAGGAAAAGCCGCATGGAAAGCATGTTGAAACTCATTCAGGTCTTTATCTTGCTAGGTTTTATAGTGGTTTGAAAAAACAGACAAAACTTTCGCAACCTAATACATATTGTCTCCTGGCAAGAATGTATTTAGCAGATGACACTTCATGCTGCATCGAATGGTATGCAGTATACTTGGGGAAATTCGAAATTTTTTTCGAATATTCGAATATCGAATAATATTCGAAAGTCGAAATTCTCGAATATTCGACTATCGAATATTATTCGAAAATTAAAATTCTCGAATATTCGACTTTCGAATATTATTCGAAAATCGGAAATTTCGAATATTCGACTATCGAATATTATTCGAAAATGAAAATTTCGAATCGAATAATATTCGAATATCGAATATCATTCGTTATTCGAATTTCGAATATTATTCGGTTCTCGAATGTTATTCGACTTTCGAATACCATTCGATTTTCGAATACTGACCGAATAATTCACGTCATTGAGACTGCCTATGAAAGGCCAAAACACTAAGAGCAAATTGTTTCATGTAAGTGCTAAGAATGGACACATTCTTATGGTACAATTTACGATGGAAAAACGGTTTAGTCGTGACGTGAAGAGACTTAGGAACTTGAAAGCTACTCCTGTGACGGTTGTGAAGAGATTTTTAGTTCGAACAGAAGATTATATACCCTCACTGAGAGTTGCGATTGGATATACAGCGGTCCCAACAGTATGTAGATCTGTAGGCTGACGTCAATTTAGAGTATGGGGCGATTTATCAATCGCTTTTCACTGTTGTAAAATTACCCTAAGACTGAAGCAGGTTTCAACACATCAAGAGCCATTTCCCCAAGAAAAAGAATCAAAAGGGCTGAAAGTTTTGCTTTAGATCTCTAAAGACACTCACTTTATGTAGAATTTGCACTCAACAGTAATGCTTTTTTTTCAAAACTTACGCCAGGTATCCTGTGTCCCCGAAGTTCCCATGTGAGCCAGCGTGCGTACGTGGTGCGACGCTGCCTTTCGCTCTTTTTGACACGTTTCTCTTGAAATTTCAACGGAACTGCCCGAGTTAACACGTTCAAAATAGCGAAAGGCAGCGACATGACGTGGTACCTATGGAAAAATTGCTGGGGAACAAACGATACACCGTAACAAGTGTTTTGCAACGCCTTTCAAAAACGTGATTGCCATTTGAAAAGCATGAAAAAAAAAACACTGCTGCACCGCAATTTTTTGGATGTCTTATTTTGCAGTTGGTCTATAAGCTGGAGTTTCCTACTGTGATAATACACAATAAGAAAAATATGGGTGATTCGCTTTCTGCTGTATTTATAAGCTAAAGCCATCCCTACTGAATGTTACCCAGAAACTGGCAAAAGACTTTGAGAGGTATTAGCGATCAAACGGTGCGTAGATACTTTTAAGACATCCCGTATACGCTATGCATATCGAATTCTCGAATATTTGGTGCTTATCGTACTTTCGAATAGTCAGTTCTTATCGAATTTCCGAATATTCGGTGCTCGACGATTATTCGAATATTTGATGGACATCGAATGATCGAATGAATGACCCTCGAATATTCGACTATCGAATAATATTCGAAATTTAAGATTTTCGAATATTCGACTTTCGAATAATATTCGAAAATGAAGATTTTCGAATATTCGACTATCGAATATATTCGAAAACTGAAAATTACGAATATTCGACTTTTGAATTTTATTCGAAATCTCAAATTTTCGAATATTCGACTTTTCGAATCATTCGCATTCGAATGATTTATTCGAATGATCGAATAATTATTCGATTCGGTCCCAAGTATAGTATGCAGCTCCATGGAATTTGTTGCCCCGACTTTTAACCATATCTGGTAGAATTGCTAAACGTGGTATATTAGGTTCTAAAAGCGCGTTCGCGTTCTTTTCAAATCAAAACAGCCTTGCATTTTGATGGCTTTCTTGATAATTTGTCTGAAAGCAGGAATCTTACTCACGTGTATCTTACCTAAAGTAGTGTTGAGTAAACGCGAGAGTTGAGTGGATGAAGAACGTTACTCCAGATTGGCATTTTTTAGCAAGACCACGAAAACTGATACCTTTGATCGGAAGTGAAATCATGGGCTTTACAGTAGCACCTTTGCTGTTATTCAGTGCGGGAAATGAGAGATTTAGAAGCAAATAAAGGCTTTAACGCATGCGTTTTTCAAGCAGTACACTAAAATATTAGGTTAATCCAAAAGTTCGTTCGCACCTTATTTTTAAAGTCATCTTTTTTGCATCGTTGTAGACTTTTCTAGAATATTCTTTTCTGGTGCAAATTGAGTGCTTTGATTGAAAAATAAAAATGGATTTCTGAAATTATATAGTATTACTAGCTGGCTTACCCGGCTCCGCCGTATCCGGACCAAACTTGGCACACATACACTTCGGGCCCCGGCGGGTGTCACAGTCCACTTTTCGTTATCGATCGATGTCGATTTTACCGATTTTTATCGATTTTTTTGCAGAGTTCACCTACAGGGCTAGGAGTTGGCACAGGGGGGGGGGGAAGTGAGCATGGGGATTCCGAATACAATATTAGTTTTCAGAATTATCGATTACTTTTATTGGTTTTATCGATTTTCTGTAAATTTTGACATGCAAGGCTGGGATTTTGCACAGGGGGTAATCGAGCATGCTGATTACGAACACAATGTTAGTTTTCAGGATCGTCCATTACTTTTATCGATTTTATCGATTTTTTTGTAAAGTTTGACCTGCGGGGCTGGGAGTTTGCACAGGGGTGTAATCGAGCATGCTGATCACCCCCCTTGGGAGTGATCAGCATGCTCGATTACCCCCTGTGCCAACTCCCAGCCCCGTAGCTCAAACTTTGCAAAAAAATCGATAAAATCGATAAAAGTAATCGATAATCCTGAAAACCAATATTGTATTCGGAATCCCCATGCTCGATTACCCCCCTGTGCCAACTCCCAGCCCCGTAGCTCAAACTTTGCAAAAAAATCGATAAAAGTAATCGATAATCCTGAAAACCAATATTGTATTCGGAATCCCCATGCTCGATTACCCCCCTGTGCCAACTCCCAGCCCCGTAGGTGAACTCAGCAAAAAAATCGATAAAAATCGATAAAATCGATATCGATCGATGACGAAAAGTAGCCTATGACACCCGCCGGGGCCCGAAGTGTATGTGTGCCAAGTTTGGTCCGGATCGGTTCAGAAATGGAATTTTCTATTCGGAACATACGTACATACATACAGTGACCGCCAAAAAGTTGCGGACAAGCCTCCCTCCCTTTTTCATCGCTCTATTTCAGAAGGAAAACAAGGATAAAAAATGTAGTAATTGCATGAGGTGATAGAGCTCTTCAAGATCTACAATCTACACTTTGCGTTTTTCGAAAAACATGTATTCTAAAAATTTTGAAAAACTTTTTTCTAAAAAAAAGTCCGAAAATGGCCGCATCACAATGTCGCGGACAATAATTCTTCGAACGCAAAAATTTTCTTTTGAGTCCTATTCTGAAGTGGAAACACAAGTAATCCAAAGGGGTAAGCATACTACTATACAGAGCTCGTCAAGAACTACACACTGGTTATGGTTGCTTCCCAGAAAACACAAGCTTGAATTAAATTTTGCTTCTTTTCAAAAAACAACTTCTAATTCTCTGCTTCAAGCCAAATTTCTTCACATGGAAAACCATGCGAGACATTCAAACAAAGCTATTCGGATAAAATGGATGCCCTTTGCCATCTTCTGTGCATCGGACGTGTGCTGGTGAGTTTCTTTGCTGAAAATGGCTTCTGACAGTGCGTGTACATGACCCCACCTGCACCTCACCACTGACTTGTACCGCTTTGCAGGCTTGTAACTCGGCTTGTAGTCAATGTGTGAGCCTGCAATTAGGCTCATTCGAAAGAACGAGACTTCCTCTACACGAAGGTATGCAAAAGAGATGGGTATAAGAAAGAGCGGAGATTTGGCGGATGGGGTGGAAAAATGCGGCCTCAGTGGTAGGGTGAGGATATCCAGCTAAAGTTGAATAGAGCTTCTTTCGCTACCAGTTCAATCCTGGAAGCTTAAAACTGTCAGTGTTCTTGTAATAGATCCATTTTGAAGTTCTAGAACTGTTTTGGTGTTGATAAGAGCCTTCACTCCAACCACCACTGAGGCTGCGTTTTTCCACCCCATCCGCCAAATCTCCGCTGTTTCTTATACCCATCTCTTTTGCATAACTTCGTGTGGAGGAAGTCTCGTTCTTTCGAATGAGCCTAATTGCAGGCTCACATATTGACTACAAGCCGAGTTACAAGCTGCAAAGCGGTACAAGTCAGTGGTGAGGTGCAGGTGGGGTCATGTACACGCACTGTCAGAAGCCATTTTCAGCAAAGAAACTCACCAGCACACATCCGATGCATAGAAGATGGCAAAGGGCATCCATTTTATCCGAATAGCTTTGTTTGAATGTCTTGCATGGTTTTCCATGTGAAGAAATTTGGCTTGAAGCAGGGAATTAGAAGTTGTTTTTTGAAAAGAAGCAAAATAAAATTCAAGCTTGTGTTTTCTGGGAAGCAACCATAACCAGTGTGTAGTTCTTGACGAGCTCTGTATAGTAGTATGCTTACCCCTTTGGATTACTTGTGTTTCCACTTCAGAATAGGACTCAAAAGAAAATTTTTGCGTTCGAAGAATTATTGTCCGCGACATTGTGACGCGGCCATTTTCGGACGTTTTTTAGAAAAAGTTTTACAAATTTTTTAGAATACATGTTTTTCGAAAAACGCAAAGTGTAGATTGTAGATCTTGAAGAGCTCTATCACATCATGCAATTACTACATTTTTTTATCCTTGTTTTCCTTCTGAAATAGAGCGATGAAAAAGGGAGGGAGGCTTGTCCGCAACTTTTTGGCGGTCACTGTACATACATACAGACATACAGACATACATACAGACAAACAGACATTCAGCTTTATATACAGGGTGTCCCAAAAAAATGTGCCTACTGTTTGATTGCAAATAACTCTCTTGTAATGAAGTGTTTCGAGAAGCTTCAGGTACCGTTTTGTAGAGCGAGGTTAAACTTAGATTTACAGTATGGAGCGAATCATCTATCTCTTTTCATTACTGTAAAATTACGGTACGAACTTGCAGCATATGAAACCAGTGTGAAATAAACCACCTAACAAAATTCTCTTCAAGAAGTCTGAAAAATCGTGTACTAGGGTTTTCTCACATGATAATTCCACCTAACAACTTTTTACGAGTGTTTTCAGCTTTTTTGAAGGTGTAATCACATTTTTGACAAATGCTGGGAATTGAGTTATTACGATTTACCGGGTATAACTCTGAATAGAAGCATGGCAGTAAAATGGGAATTTCAGAATCGAAATGAGCTGCTCTTATTACTGTAGTATGAGAGTTTTTGGCTTGATTGGTTTTGTTCCGAGGCAGATTATAGCCTCCAATGGCCTAAAATCTTTGTCGAATTTCGTACCGTAATCCTACGGTAATGAAGAGAGATAGATGATTCGCTCCATACTGTAAATCTAAGTTTAGCTTCGCCCTACAGATCGGTACCTAAAGCTTCTCGATAGACTTCATTACAAGAGAGTTATTTACAATCAAACAGTAGGCACATTTTTTTGGGACACCCTGTATAAGATTGGAAAATGCGCTCTACAGTAATACCATTGTGGGGATAATATGAGAAAATGCGAGAGATGGAGGCAAATGAAGTTGACAATTCAATATTCTTGGCAGCTTGATGTCAAGAAAAATCAAGTAGAGGATGAAACTTGAGTCCATGACGTAAGTAATAATTTTGTGAAATATCTACTTCTTTTTAGGTCTCCCTGTGATCTCTGAAACCCGTATGCAAGTACATCCCCGCTGGAGAGAGGAGAGGATCCGAGAAGGGACGCGTCATATCTCGCTACTTTAGATATCTTTCTTCTTCCTTCTCTATTTCTATGAAGGTTCTCATACCCTTATACCTTCGCATAATGGATGTCAGAAACTGCCATACAAGATTGGTTTTTTGCCATTTTGTGTGATCCCCTGGGGATCCCCAAGGGATCACCTCTCATTTTCAGAGTCATTTATCTTCCTGAGAAGTCAACGAAAACGCTGCAAAATTGTACTGAGGATATACTACGGCACTATTAAGCATGTTTCCGGCAGGAGAAATGAAATCTGAAGATTGCGAATTTTTCGATAATCCTAACTCGCGAGCAGTGGTTCATCGAAGATTTCGTTATCCTGAGATTTCACTTATCTCCACTATAAACATGTTTAGCAGTGTCGCAGTATATCATCAGTGCAATTTTGCAGCATTTTCATTGACTTCTCAGGAAGATAAATGACTTTGAAAATGAAAGGTGATCCCCTACGGATCCCTAGGGGATTCTCAGAGGATCACACAAAATGGCAAAAAACCAATGGCAAAAAACCAGTCTTTTATGGCAGTAACCTGGCACCCACTATGCGCAGTTATAAGGGTATGAGAACCTTCACAAACAAGATGGAGAAGGAAAAAGAAAGACATTTAGAGTGGCGAGATATGACGCATCCCCTCTCAGATACCCTCCCCTCTCCAGCGGAGATGTAGTGCATATAGGCCCAAGGCCTCAAGATTTTTAGAGCCGCATGAATCAACATCCCCGCCAAGGATGGGATCGCTTAACAGAACGCTTTATACCTGAAGCTCCAAACTTCTGGATCTCACGCTGCTTACCTACCCATAGGTAATCCTACTATCCTTCACTATTGTACAAGCCGCATTTTCCAGCTTTTTGTATGATCCCCTAGTGATCCCGGCTGCCAACCGTCTCTTCTTCAAAGTCATTTTTCTTTCTTCGAAGTTAATGAGAAGCTGCCAGCGTTGTACACATCATCTAGCTAAGCAGTGCTTAGCATGTTTATGACGAGAACAAATGATGTATTAGAGTCATAAAATTTGCGATGAAAAACGAGTGAAAGTTGGGGGTTTTCGAAAAATTGATATCTCAAAACTCATTTGTTCTTATTAGCAACATGCTCAGCACTGTCGTATAGACAATCAATACAACTTTGAGAGGTTTTCGTTAACTTCGAGAGAGAGAGAAAAATGACTTTGTAGAAATGACGGTCTGCCGCCAAGGATCATCAGGGGGTCATACAAAAAAAACAACTGGAAAATGCGGCTTGTACACCTCGCTCCTATTCAATACGTTCATAGTGGAGGATGGTAGAAATACTTACGGATAGATAGCGTGGAATCCAGAAGTTCGAAGCTTAAGATACGAAGCTGTGTTTTGAGCTGCGATCCCCCTCCCCCGAATAGGGATGTTAATGCGTGCGGCCCTTAGTGAACTTGCTTGAAAAAATTGAGTTTTGAGTAATTTACTTCAACTGCTTTCAACTCTCGCATTTCTATGTACTAATCTACGGCAAAGGTATTATATATGCGCATACATTCGCTTCCAAACATAACGACATTCAGTATATTGGTGGCGTTACTGGAAAGTGTCAATTTTAAGTAGTTTACCCATTCCCTTTTGTCTTTCGCATTTACTTATATTAATTCACAAAAAAGCTGTGAAGCGCACATTTTTTTCTTCCAAACAAACAAAATCAAGGAAGTCCATCAAGATATGAAGAATAGAATTTATTGAAAAGGTACGAATTTTCGGACCGTGGCTTACTTTTAAGTGCTCCAGTTTTCTTCTGTATAAAGAGACATTCCTCTGTATTGGACAACTCTCTCGACTAAAGCCTACTTTTTATTACTAGAAGAGGGAGGGGTTTTTTTCATTCACATATAAGTTTATTTTTGTTGTTCAGAATTGATTTACCGAGATCATACCATATCAAAGAACCTATGGTTCTTTGAGCTGATATAGTAAAAACGTGACATTTTCTGCCAATACTTCAAATCGACAACTTTTCCTACCTTTTATGATGAAACTGTTTATTTGCTCATGTTATTTCGAATGAGACTCCTTGCTCACCACTTACTGCGTCTTCAAACTGATAGGAAAGTGGTGCTCAAAATTACCTAGTACAATTTTCCTTGATATACGCATCGAAATGCTCGCAATCAAGAACATAAGAATTCAAATACATTAATTTAAGTCACGTCACTGACGAAATTCCTATGCAGTTGAATCTGAACCTTTGGCCATAAGAGATAGGGATTGCAAAGGTGGAATAATGCTAGGATGATTTTGTTGTCTATAAGATTCTATGACCTGTTTCTCAAAGTCAAGTGGAACTTCCTTTGATGCTGCTTGATTTATTAGGTTGGCACATAAGTAATGCAACATTTTAAATAACTTTTGTCTTTTTGAACGTAGTGCATTCATTTTCTGGCAATATAAGGATTATGATGTAAACTGCAAATGCGAACATTTTTTGCCGAATTTTGCTATCTTATGTGAGGGTTACGGTAGGTTTACAGTACAATGGAAATTTTAAGATTACGTCAGATTTTGCTGGAATTTTTCCTATGGGAGTTATTCGGTATGCTGATCATAAAAATGAGGCCCGTTTCCATAAAAAGGCCTCTTTTGTAAGGTCAAAAAAATGAATGTTGTCTTACTGACAAATGAGTATGATATTCGTGTTCATCGTATTGAATTACCCTATTGTGCAAAGTTTAAGCAAATTCTGTGGTTTCGCAGCTTAGTTATTAACAGATTGCCCTCAAAATTTGACGCATTTGGCTTCTTCTACTTCTCAAAGGCGCCTTATCTTAGTTTGTCTTTAAATTTCACTTCTTTTTTTTTACTAAGTCTAATGTGTCAGCTTATAGTTGCATGCTGCCTATATTTCCTTTTTTACATGTTTTGTTCATTTTTTGTAGGGCTTTATGTTTGTCAAAAAACCGTGTAACCTCGATTTTCAAAGGTTTTGGGAAAATGCTTAGATTTTTTTCTACTGCGTTATTATAAATCAAACAGTTTGCGAAGACTTGCAGCTTAATTCACACTCTAATGCCAAAAAATGAGAGTACTCCATTTAGCAGGAAGAATGTTATGGGAAAAGTTGCAAAACTTATGTACCAACCTAATACTAAAAACTCATGAGCCTGCGAATATGTGCTCAAAAACATGGTCCAAAATTTTTCTTATATCTTTCATTGAATTTCTTCAAGGTAAAAGGGTTTTGCAACCATAGGTGCGATAAGGTGAGAGTAACTCCTCCAGGGTGAAGGGGGTCATAGTGGTCGCAGCCCCGCCAGGGTGAAGGGTGTTTCACTTGATCGAGAAATTGTAAAATGTCGACCGAGGGGTGTGGGAGGGGAGTGATGGTGTTCTCTCATCGTTCTCCCTAATCAACTTTTTATCATTTTCAATTCTCTACCATCATTTGCTGTCTTATTTGTGAAGAAAGTAGGATTGGAAACATCCTGTCTGTATTCGTACCATAGAGTAGAAGATGAGTATGCAAAAACATGTTTCGGGAAAGAGGTAAACAATTTTTGAGCATTCACAAATTTTTGAAAGAAAAAATTTATAACTTCTGTAGATGAACAGCAACAAGGAAATTGTTTTCAGAACCATCTTCTCCTCCGCTTTCAGGAATTATATAGTTTGTCTGGGAGTCTGTCTGGAGTTATTTCAAAAAAGTGCCTGGCGAAGCTCGTGGGTAGTGATTTCCAAATATTTACGAGTTAGATAAAAAATCATAACTTCTGTAGATGAAGATCTTATATGCCGAAATGGTAGAAATCGGAACCGCCTTGTCCTCCGCTTTTCCGAAGATATATAGTATGCTTGGGGTCTTTGGAAAAAAATGCCTGATGAAGGGTGTGGGTGGTGATTTCTGGATATTTACTTCTAAGGATAAAAAATCATAACTTCTGTAGAATAATTTGTACAAGGAAATAATCACCGTTGGAACCGCCTCGTCCTCCTCAGAAAATATATAGTTTGCCTGGGGTTCGTTGAAAAAGTGCCCGGTGAAGGGTGGGTGAGACTCTTGTAATGGGAGTTCTCAGATGGAGGCTTTTCTACCATTGTAAAAGAATGTCTACTTGAGAACTCCTATTATAAGATTCTCACCTACCCTTCACCCGGACTTTTTCCGACGTACCCCAAGCAAACTATATTTTCTAAAAGGGGAGAAGCGATTTCAATGGTGACAATCTAGGCTTACAAGATGTTCATGAACAAGTTATTTTTAATGTTAAAAGCTCGAAGTTCAGAAATCACTAGGCACACCCTTCACCCAGGTACTTTTTCTAATGGATCTCAGGCATGCTATATATTTTCTGAAAGCGGAGGACGAGGTGGCTTCGCCGGTGACTATTTCCTTGTACCAGCTTTTTATCTTCAGAAGTTATGAATTTTTTAATGCTAAAAACTCGAGAATCCCTAGAAATCACAAGGCACGCCCTTCACCAGGCACTTTTTCGAACGGATCTCAGACATGCTGTATAATTTCTGAAAACGGGAGACGAGGCGCTCCGATGGTGACTATGTCCATGTACTAGCTATTCATCCGCAAAATTTATGAATTTTTTTTCCTGTTGAAGACTCGTGTCCAGAAATCACTAGGCATAGGCAAACTATTTATTTCCTGAAACCAGAGGGGAACACCACGGAACTTTTCTCGCTGACGTTCCTGTTCAGCTACAGGAGCTACTATTCTTTTCCTCCTCAGAGTTCGTAAATGCCTATAAATCTTCTTCCTGCTTTCCGATACACAAACAAATCCCGTACAAATATCTCTTTTGCCTAACCTTACCTCACTGTTGATTTTCCTCGGCTTTTGGTGAAGGGGGTCATCTTGGTCCCGGTTCAGGGGTGAAGAGGGGGTGAGAAAATTCTCACACTATCGCACCTATGTTTGCAACTTAAGAGGAGAGAATTAGCAAGATACGCTGTTAACGGTTTCAGAATACTTTATCTGAAGCATATGCAGTGTTAAAAATTTGGAGGAGCTCACTGAATGCAGCGCAAGGCTCTTGGTATTTGAATGAGTTTTTTTCAATCTTTGAAGGATCAACAAAAAATAGGACATCCGGTTTCCTTGTACACCTACATATACGCTACAGTAGCCGACAATTGAAACGCGAGAACATTATCTTCACTTCTCGTGAAGGTAATAAAATTTCAGAAACTACCTGATGTTGTTTTTATGAGAAGCGTCTACATTTTTGAGTATATTTTTTATCTGCATGTGGAGATAAACTATGACGCTGTCTGAATACGTTAGGGAAAACTTCCTCCAATTTTCTTCTTTCACTCACCTTTTCTTAGCCTCTAATCTAATGAGGAATGCGGAGAGTAAAGCTAACCTTTAAGTGTTCTGTACTACTCTTTGCTCTTTATCGCTCATTGATAACGTTGACGGTTTGTTGTTTCTTAGAGGATAATTTCAGGAAGACTGGTGAACGTGAAGTACGTACGAGATCGACGCTACGCAGAGCGATATCCGGAAACTGCCAATTTTTGACCCTCCCTTCCCGCATCCATCTTCCTTACTTGTCAACACTTTAATCTGTTCATTCCACTTTATTCTCCAAAAGCAATATAGCTCGGCATGGAGAACGCATCGTCATCCACTTTCGGTGATGCCATTGCCCCTTCAAGTGAAAGCATGTGTTTGGTAATGAACACATCTTGTGCTTGTCACTACGAATATCAGTTTTACGAATTTCCTGAACGTATACTGCTGGGGCTGGTTGCGTTACCCATAATCGTATTTGGTTTCTGTGCAAATCTCACTTCCGTACGTATATTCACTCATCGTCTCATGTCTTCTTCGTCAATCAACTGGTACTTGGCCGTCCTGTCCGCATCTGATACCCTCATTCTGGTTTCGGCATTTTTTGTACTATCGCTGCCTAGACTTGGTGAATATCTCACCTGGTGGCAGGCGAATTATGTCAGGTACGTTGATAGCTGTTTGACTACAGTGATTAGCATCATTATTCACAAATGCGTGTTCTTTCTTCTTTTTCGTTGACTGCACACTAGTTCACAATGCTGAAATGGAGTTCAATGCTTAGTAATTCTCATTTTAATCAATATTCATTACTCTTTATTAGTGTTGTCTTACAGTGGGTGGAAAAAACTGCAGATGATTTATTAAACAACAACTCGATAACAAGGTTCACACCAAGACCTGTCTGTGGAATGACTCGAGTTACGAGTTGAGTCTTGCCTTTGTAGTGCTTTTTTATGCTAAGGCCCTTGGTAAAACGGTAATTAAAGGAAAATGGGGAGTGTCACATACGATACCTCTCATAATTCGTCAAAAAGTCACAGAGGTCCACTAGATTCAGAATTAGCTGTCGCATCGCCAATCTTGATTCAGAATGGACAAATTCTGAATTCGGGGAAAATGTTTGACTTAGTTAGGCGCATCTCAAGACTTACCAGGAAAGGATACTTGGTAACCCCGGCTATTTGGAATGCGGTGTATACCATAAGGTGCACTCGAAACAGTTATTTTTCGTATTAAATTTGCTACTTTTAGGTAGTTAAAAAACACTTAGTTTGATCTATATTACCGTTTGAAGCTACTGAAGAGAATCTTGAAAGGTATAACGCTGTATTTATACCTATCTAAATCATATTTAGCATTTGAAGAGGAAAGCAAAATTTTTATCAATGATTTTTATCCTCCGCAGTAGTGCAATTCTTTTGAAAAAAATTAAGTATAACTCCATCCAGATTCTCGTTTCGCAGATATGGAAAACAGTATTCGCATTAAAAAGCGCATTTTTTGATATACAAAGCATTACGAATGGCCGGGGTCACCAAGTATCGTTCCCTGCTTAGAGAAGTGCTCGTTCGGATACAGTAAGCAGTCAGATTTTACGAATCTACTTAGGTTTGCCTACGTTAGGTTACTCGCAACAAATAAACGCACTGAGTAATTTGGTGAGCAAAATATAGAAATCGTGAGATCTGACCGCCTACCGTTTTTGAATGGGCACTTCTGTCAAAGATGCGCCTCACCAAACTGTATAAAACAGTGTCGTGGCAATTTTTGATACAGCTTTGTGAGGCGCCACTCAGAATTGAGATAATCCAGTGCGACGCGGATTTCGGGAATTTTCTGTTGAGTTCGGCGACTTTTTTGACAAATTACATGCTGTATTCTAGTGCTTTTTACGCTTTTCATGCTCCGCCAGAGAGTCCAAAAGAATCCTGGCAAAACGCCAAGTAAAAAAAGTGTAGGTTGATGTCACTGATTGCATTCGTTGCTCTCTGGATAATTTTTTCATGCTACAAATGCTGCTTTTTTACAGCTGGTAAAGCTCTACACTTTTTGATCGTGCACTATGAGAGAGAGAGAAAGAGAAAGAGAGACAGAGAGAGAGAGAGAGAGAGAGAGAAAAAAAGGAAGAAAGCATTGATATTAGGGCTTGTTTCTCACCTGATTGTACAAGGAAAATCCATTTGTTCTTTCTTAAACTGACACCTCCAAATCTGATATCTTGAGTAGTTCTCTCTAGGTCTCTGATTGTGTTATACTGACGCTTAATAAAGTTGACCTCGTTTTTACTTTATGCAGAGTTTGCCATACTTTATTCGCTAGCAGCTTGGAACACTTGCAGGGACAAGCGTGGGGTATGGCATGCCACACCTGGGGGGTCGTAGTGAGGGGTCGGGGAAGGGGGGGGACGTTATCGAGATGAGTTGATATCAGCGATAACATGATATTCAGTAACAATGTCAGATAAGCACTGTGTAATGTACTAGCACATTGAAGTTTTGGTAAAAGAGCACTTCAAGAATAAGAGCATTATCTTCGTAACTAGAATGTCAAATAATCACTATGAGCCAAGTCTCAGCGAATTCTGAGGTTTCCAAATATTAGACAACCCAAGTGAGATAGTCATTTTCAAACATGTTACCTTCGTTTCAAAGGTGAGTCAATTACTTCTTTCTGCACTCATTACAAAGAACTACTACTTCTTTGCCCACATTAGGAATGCCATTTCGAATAATTTCCAGACTATGGAACGATGAGCAAACCAAAATCTCATTTGTTCCATTTTCCGCCCACGATATCTCAGATTAGAGAGGACCAGTCAGGCTCAAATCACTTTTATCTAAGTTATGAGGCTTACTCTATCAAATATACTTATCCTTTATTTATCCTTGTCGCCTTCTTTCGCGATTGCAGTAGCGCAGACTAGGCATGTTAGCGTAACCCAAAAATTTTCGCAGCATTTTCCATTTTCATAGGTAAGGGGAAAACGACCATATCTTTTCCTAGAAGAAAGAAGAAGGTTGAGCAATAGCGAAGATATAAAAAATGCAGATATTTGAAGGGTAAGGTAAGTTATGCTGTGTGGCACAACCCCTAAAAAGCTGTGGCTGCCATAGCTTTTTGGAGGTCGTGCCACACCCCATTAACTACCTCCAAGAGAATTTTAGGAATCAAATTATTTACAGTTCGATAGCAAAAATCTCGTAGTTTTTGTAGAATTAATTAGATCAATTCGTTTTCTTTCGTTTAAGTAATAGCTGCTGGAAGCACTACCACTGCAAGCGAAAAATGGTACAGACGAGATTTTGGCTGGCTTCCGATTTCATAGTTTGATGGTTTTATGAAAGAGGATCCATGATATAGGCAAACAGGGAGTACTGCTTTGTATTGAGTACAAGAAGAGGTAGCTAATTCGCTTTTGGGATATTAATCATGTTTGAAAAGCCACTTCACTTGGGTGGCCCAATATTGCAAAAGAATCCGCTAAAACTTGGCCCACAGGGATTCTGTGACATGATATCACAAATATGTTACTAACTATGCTAAGTAAAACCTTTGTGTTATGCCTACGGCAGGAAAACGAAAATGGGGGGGGGGGGTATCTATCAGAGCAGAACTTAGTTAAGAAGGGGGGGGGGGGGTCGTACCCGGCGGTTGTGTGCCACACTTCTTGCTCGACCCTGAACACATGACATTTGATTCACCACTCTTCGTTTACCACGTATGCAAAACGGTCCTTCCTTCATCAGTTTTCTAGCAAATTGTGCAGTTATAAATGCTCTTCTGAGTATGAGGTAATGTCGAGTTTTTCTGCATAATGATCTCAATGATTCTTTGTATCAGCACGTGTGGGCAGTGCAATGTGTTCTTATGGATAGCTTTGAGTAGTTTTGTAGTTTCATACACACAAAAGTCGTGGACGGTCAGGATTGTACTTAGGGCGCAAATGACGAGCTGGTCGTTCTCGGGGAAAAGCGAAGCGGAATATACCGTGCGCGGGACAAACCTGGGAAAAATGGAATTATAAGGAGTTCAGTACGATAAACATAGCAGAGGTCATCCATCTAGTCATCTCGGTGCGATGTATGTTAGTGCACACAAGTTTGAAATCCTGGATGAGGCTGAGATTGTTTACACCAAGTGCACAGTACGGGCTGAAATGTAACGCCAAGTGATAGCTTAGGGTATTTTGATGCTGTTTTTCTTTGTTTTTAACTTCAAGATTTCGTTGTGTTGGGGCCTTCGTACGTTGTACATGCCAGTTTGAATCGAATTTTGAGATTCATCACCATTATTTTCAAGTAAAGAAGAAAGGATAGGTAATTTTGCGGGAACAGGGGGAATAGGGAACTGGCATGTAGAAGTGGACACAAAAGGCTGTACAGGGATAGGGATGGAAGCTTCATCACAGTGTTTTGACAGGGCCGGGCAGAGCTTTATATAGATAGAGACTAGCTGGCTCACCCGGCTATGGAGCCGGGTGAGCCAGCTAGTCTCTATCTATATAAAGCTGAATATCTGCTTGTATGTATCGTCGATTCGTTGGCCGTACGGACTGCTCAACCGCTGCGGACCACGCGCGGCGCGGTTAAAATGTCGCGAGAGCACGATTTTAACAATGGCGAGTTTGTATTGGAGCAGGCGTTTTACCTCGCGGCGCGTGCTCCGCGGTTATGTCCAGTCCGTACAGTAAGCGAATCGACGATATATATGCATTGTCTTCTTTCTATGTGTACGTATGTGCGGAATAGAAATTTTTATTTCTGAACCGATTTGGACCAAACTTGGCACACATATACTTCGGGCGAAGAGGGTGTCATAGGCTACTTTCCGTTATCGATCGATATCAATTTTATCGATTTTTTGACAAGCTTGAACTACGGGGCTGGAATTGGCAGAGGGGGTAGTTGGGCATGCTGATTACGGATACAATATCAGTTTTTAAAATCGTTCATTACTTTTATGGATTTTATCGATTTTTTTGCAAAGTCTAAGCCATGGGGTTGGGAGTTAGCACAGGGGGAGATAAGTGAGCATGCGGATTACTAACACAGCGGAATAGGGAGCTGACATGTAGAAGTGGACACAGAGAAAGGTTGTACACGGATAGGGAGGGAGCTTTACCATAGTGTTTTGACACTGCCGAGCGAAGCTGGGTAAGCCAGCTAGTTTTATATCAAACAAAACACCGAATCTCCGTTTTTATCACAGCAGTTCGAAAAAAAACATTAAAAGAAAAACGATCAATCTGGCGTTGAACTTTAGCCGTGCTGTGCACTCGATGGAAGCACTGCGCGGGCGGGACCTTAGCTCTTCATCCGGGATTTTAAACTTAGTGCACTAATACACATCGCACGAGGTGACTAGACGGATGACGTCTATATTTCGTGAGTGGAGGGTGTGGTCAGCTGTTTTACAGAATGTTTCCACTCTCGGTGAAAATATAGCTCGTTTGCGAACATAAGTTACGGCAGGTGTATGGCAGCAAGTTTGGTGTTCAAGCAAAAAGAGCTAATAGGAGATTACACTTGCGCGAACTCTTTATAGAAAATCTTGCATTAAGACACGGAAAATTGTTAGTTTGCAGCGCATAGTTGGCAGGAACCTGTACATGCTTCGTGGGACCAAACACGAAATGGTCGAAAGTTAACCCAGCCTTCCAAACAAGCTATATAACATCAAATTCGCCTTAAGGCGTTGATTTCAAATATACGCTTATCATAGGCCGAACTTTCTGAAAGAAGTTAGCATTTGAATGTGCGGATTCAAGTATTCTGTATAGCACGTACGCTCTTTAGCTAATTTCGGCTCAGACATTCCATGTCTCATCTTACCCTTGTTAGGTACTCGCAATCCTTTTTGAGCCCAATTCTCAGCAAAGTGCAAGTAGATGTTTGCCTGCTTCCTATAACGTCTATCTGTATCCAACCATTAGGTTATTCGAAAAGTTTTCTATCGTTTTTCCACCATTAAATCTAAACGAGTACGACTGCAAATTTGACCTTTTTCCACCAAATATATCGCGTTCAGAAAATTCTGAACACGATATATTTGATGAGAAAAGGTATATTTGGTGGGAAAAACTCCTATACTGCGCTCTATCTTGTGCTATCTTGTGCTTTTATCTTGCGAAGTAATCGTAAAGGAATCAAAAGGCATGCAAATGCGTTTTTAAGTAGTTAATCTTTATTGTTCCTTATTGTTTTTGAGTAGGCACCAAGGAGTTAGAATATTTGTTGAATGGTGAAGGAGGGTCTGAAGAGTTTGAAAAATAAAGAGGAACCTCGTTGCACAATCTAACCTTTTCGTGAAAGCCACCATTTTACGCGTAGTTTGGCGCCATCATGGGCGAGGATGGCACCTCTCAACATTATGCGTGCGAGTCTGTTCAGATTTAGAATCTTGACAAATGCTTTTGACCAATATCATACTACTCTGCCCTATACTTGGGGAAATTCGAAATTTTTTTTGAATATTCGAATATCGAATATATTCGAAAATTGAAAATTTCGAATATTCGAATATCGAATAATATTCGAAAATCGAAATTCTCGAATATTCGACTATCGAATATTATTCGAAAATTGAAAATTTCGAATATTCGACTTTCGAATAATATTCGAAAATCGGAAATTTCAAATATTCGAATATCGAATATTATTCGAAAATGAAAATTTCGAATCGAATAATATTCGAATAACGAATGTCATTCGTTATTCGAATTTCGAATATTATTCGGTTCTCGAATGTTATTCGATTTTCGGATATCATTCGATTTTCGAATACTGACCGAATAATTTACGTCATTGAGACTGCCTATGAAGGGCCAAAACACTAAGAATAATTTCATGTAAGTGCTAAGAATGGACACATTCTTATCTTACAATTAACGATGGAAAAACGGTTTAGTCGTGACGTGAGGACACTTAGGAACTCAAAAGCTACTCCTGTGACGGTTGTGAAGAGATTTTTCGTACTTCAAAGAAGATTATATACCCTCACTGAGAGTTGCGATTGGATATATAGCGGTCGCAACAGTGTGTAGATCTGTAGGCTGACATCAATTTAGAGTATGGGGCGATTATCAATCGCTTTTTACTGTTGTAAAATTACCGTAAGACTGAAGCAGGTTTCAAAACATCAAGAGCCATTTCCCCAAGAAAAAGAATCAAAAGGGCTGAAAGTCTTGCTTAAGATTTCTAAAGACACTCACTTCATGTAGAATTTGCACTCAACCGTAATGCTTTCTTTCAAAACTTACGCCAGGTATCCTGTGTCCCCCAGAAAAGTTCCCTGTGAGTCAGCGTGCGTACGTGGTGCGACGCTGCCTTTCGCTCCTTTTGACACGTTTCTCCTGAAATCTCAACGGAACTTCCCAGCTTAACACGTTACGTTCAAAATAGCGAAAGGCAGCGGCATGACGTGGTACCTTTGGGAAATTTGCTGGGAAACAAACGATACACCGTAACAAGTGTTTTGCAACGCCTTTCAAAAATGTGATTGCCATTTGAAAAGCTTAAAAATTCGTGCGTAGTAAAATCAGCACGTAAAAACACTGCTGCACAGATTTTATACCTTTTTTTGAAAACAATTTTTTTGAATGTCTTATTTTGCAGTTGGTTTATAAGCTGGAGTTTCCTACTGTGATAACACACAATAAGAAAAACATGGGTGATTCGCTTTCTGCTGTATTTATAAGCTGAAGCCATCCCTACTGGATGTTACCCAAAAGTCGGCAAAAGACTTTGAGAGGTATTAGCGATCAAACGGTGTGTAGATACTTTTGAGACATCCCGTGTACGCTATGCATATCGAATTCTCGAATATTCGGTGCTTATCGAATTTTCGAATAGTCAGTTCTTATCGAATTTCCGAATATTCGGTGCTCGGCGAATATTCGAATATTTGATGGACATCGAATGATCGAATGAATGACCCTCGAATATTCGACTATCGAATAATATTCGAAATTCAAGATTTTCGAATATTCGACTTTCGAATAATATTCGAAAATGAAGATTTTCGAATATTCGACTATCGAATATATTCGAAAACTGAAAATTACGAATATTCGACTTTCGAATTTTATTCGAAATCTCAAATTTTCGAATATTCGACTTTTCGAATCATTCGCATTCGAATGATTTATTCAAATGATCGAATAATTATTCGATTCGGTCCCAAGTATACTCTGCCCTCGCAATATACTCATCACAATTTAGAAAGTTTATAGCGCACAGGACCAGCAAAGATTACAATGATTTGAGTTTAACCTCTTTTGAAGTGATTGATTGTTTATGACCAGGGTTGAGCAATAGTTGTGGCACACAACGAGCGGTTACGACCCCCCCCCCCCCCTTTAAAGGCAGTACCCGGGCAAAAAGTCAACTTTGAGATTTTGTGCTTACCCGGAAATGCTCGCTATGCTGAAGCCGAAACACACTAGAGAGCGCCAAAACGGCTAAAAAGGAGTCTAACGCAGGAGGGAAATAGCAAGTGGGCGGGGTCTTCTCATCTGTGAAGTTACTCTCCCATCTTCCGGAGCGATCTTCTCGCTTCCTTAGCCTCCCTAACATCGCTACCGGCCAAGCGCAAACGCGTGACTCAAAATCGGGACCGAGATGATTGCTCCGGAGGCTGGGAGCATGAATTCACAGTGGGAAAGACTCCGCCCACCTGCCGATTTCCCGCCTGAGTTAGAGCCCTTTCTCGCCGCTTTCGCGCCCTGCAATGTAGATTCCCGGATTCATCATTGCAAGTATGTCCAGGTAAGCACAAAATCTCAAAATTGACTTTCGCCGGGACCCTGCCTTTGAGTTCTGCCCCCCCCCCTTCTCACCTACCTTATAATCTGCCTTCTGTAGGGACGACATAAACTCTACCAAGCATAATTAGTGACATATTCGTAGTTGCCAAGTCAAATAACTCCCGTAGGTCAAGTTTTAGCAATTCTGAGGTTTCATAATATCAAGTCAGCCAAGTGAAGTGGCCATTTTCAAACATGGTCAACTATATTTAAAAGGTAAATTAGCTAGCTTTCTGTACTCAAACAAAGCATTACTCCATTTGTTCATACCACAAATTCTGCTTCACGTAACCATCAAACTATGGAATTAGAAGCAGGTCAAAGTCTCGTTTATCCCAATTTTCGCCTTCATTGGCTGTGCTTTCACCAACTTCTACACAGAGCAAAGAAGACAAATATAGTCTAAATTATTCCTGTGAAAATTGCGAGATTCGAGCTCTTAACATGCATTATGCTCGTTAAATTCTCTTTTGTGGGGTTTGGGGAAACTCCAGAAAAGCTGTGGCTGCATACCTTTATAGGGTTTGTGCCCACCCCAACCTTCAAAGCATTCAAATATCTGCCTTTTTCATATGGTTGCTACTGCTAGACCTTCTTCTCCACATGGCAGCTTCATTCAAAATTGTTTCTTCTAGGGAAAGATATGGTCGTTTTCCTTACCAATGCAAATGGAAAACACAGTGAATTGACTGGATCACAGCAATATGCTAAACCTGCGCTACTACGCGAAACGCGAGGGAAGGCGGCAAGAACAATTATATACGCCAGCCTGATCCTCGTAGTTTTCACAAAAGTGATATGAGCCTGATTGGTCCTCTCTAGTCTGAGGTATAAGTTGCAGCGGTGGAATCCGGCCAGAAGTGCGGGATTTGCGGGATTCTCGGGATTCGCGGGATTCACGGGATTTGCGGTTTTGCGGGATTCGCGGGACTTGCGGGATTTAGTTGTACCTTTTTCTAGAACAACTTTATTTGGAATCTGCAAGAAGATTTGGCTTCAGCTTGATGAGACGAATCTTTCGGTATGCATTATGCCCGTAGTACATGGTGCATTATATTCTGCTGTCATGTGTTATTAGATTATCAACATATATTGTTGCCCATATGAGCAAGTTTTGAGCTAATTTGAAAGCTTTGTGTAAAGAATAGTAGTTTTGGTAAGACCAGTTGGGTGGCAACGACGTTTATTCGCAGGGAATAGTGACGAACAGGAACAGTGTGATAGTGACGACTCCAGAACTCGATATCTAGATTCTTTTATACAGCCAAGTTGGGCGTGTATAGCCTGGAGACCAGCTTCTGGCAAACAATATTATCATTGCAACGTGAAGATCGCCTACATGAATGTAGGCGTCGCCGAGTGCAGTATCAAGAGCGATGAGGGTGACCGGCGGCTAAACAGGTTCACGGACAATGTGCAATTTGTCCACGACAGAAGGAATAATACATATGTAGGTATTATAGAATAAAGGTTAATACCGATTCAAGTAACTAAATAATATAATCGGTTACATTAAGACAACCGCAAAATTCGAGCACAATGTTTACGAACAAATAGCAAAATGACTGGAACTGAATTTATCACATACTGAAGTTGATGGTTTCTTCTGTGTAGCATGCCGTCTGTGCATGCCTTCGAATCAAGGCGCAGTGGAGGAGCACATTTCATCTGTTTCTTCTTGCAGTCCTCATCCTTGAAGAAATAAGGTCTATCCTTGACCGTTCGTTTGTTCCGCCATTTCCGAGCTGGTTTGAGTTCATCTGTTGGTTTTTTATAAACAATTTTTCCTATGGGTTGTTTTATACTGCCGCACTGACTGCAGCAGTCTGCACTGACCGCAGCAGACTGCAGCAGACTGCAGCTGACTGCACTGACTGCAGCAGACTGCAGCAGACTGCAGCTGACCGCACTGACCGCAACGACCGCAGCGGCTGAAGCCTGCAGACGGAGAGGATAAATAGTTGTGCTTTAAACAAACAACAACAATATATACGTAAAAGCAAAAGACAACAAGGTTTACAATGTTACAAAACAGGTATATGCAATGATAGGAAGAATTAGAACAAATACGAACATATCAAAGAAAACTATCGCCAAAATTTGATTGAGAAGAATTCTGATGGAACTTATGATCTTCTTATGTGCGAATCACGCTGTTTTGATGATCGCGGTTGCTTTTTCTTTTAAGAAAAGAGGCTGCGACCGGTGCGGTCAGTGTGGTCATTGCGGTCAGCTGCAGTCAGCTGCAGTCTGCTGCAGTCTGCTGCAGTCTGCTGCAGTCAGTGCAGTCAGCTGCAGTCTGCTGCAGTCTGCTGCAGTCTGCTGCAGTCAGTGCGGCAGTCTGAAACAACCCTATGCAAGCTGATATCTTCGGTGGTCCGACAGTTGAACGTCCTGTGGGCGAAGTGAGTTTCCTCGTTCCTATGGAGGATTTGGAGGTTCTCAGCCATCAGTGCTGCGGTTCTTTATTGCGTCCGTTGCTGTATCCCTAGGCTAGCATCCAGTGTTGTAAGTGACTCATGATGAGTTCATGCTGTTTCAGAAACCACTGCCGTGTTTTGCGAGTAGGCGATCGAGGCCGATCCTTTTATTTGTCCACTGTCAGAGATTGCGTATCCGAATGTGGTGGGCGTAAGAATCAATCCGGATGGAAGTATCATGCACGGTTTCTTACGCAAGATGAATTGATCGATGAGATCTTGCCCGATGAAAATATCCGGTGTGAAGACTCGAGTCTTCAGGTTAGGCTGAGCTATTCGAACTTTGCGTTTTCGAATTGATCTTCTGTCCGTTGAACTTAGCCAAGCTGTGCTCATGGGAGAAGTGAGTGATGACTTCGAATACATCTTGATCCTTCCAGACTTTTCTCTTTCAGCGGCACTTTTCATCGTAGGCAAAACTTGACTGGATGTGAAAGCTTCTGTAGTGCCACCAAAACCGCTTATCTTGAAGGTGGCGCTTTCTGTAGTTGGAAGGTGGAGGGCGTCAGCAATGTTTTGCTGACAAAGCTTTTCTGCGCTTCTCCGTCGAAGAAGTTACTCACAGGATAGTTTTTCGTGTTTCTATTGAAGGCGAGGACAGTTGCTGTCATAAGAACGTGCTGTATTCCTTCAGGTTTGATCTTCTTTGCATTCTGAAAGATTTGAAAATTTTGCATTATTTCCGGACTTAAAAAATTATCACGAAGTTGTCGTTGCTCAAGTCTTCTTGGCGGAGAGGCGTAATTACTGGTTGAGTGGTCATTCGTACACAGAGCGGTGTGGTGGTCGTCGTCGTATCTCGAACAAGACCCTTTGCTACTGCATTCACTGAGTCTGTGACTGCTACGTAGGCATCTGAAGCAAAGTCTCCGTTTTCTAGCTTCATTTCGTCGTTCTGCTGGAGTTTCAAATGTTGGACAGTGCAAGGCCTTATGTGACGAGCTTCCGCATAGACAGACGCGCAAATTCTCATGAGGTGATCTTCTCCTTGTGCGTGAGGTCATCTCTTCAGCGTAGCAGGATTCTCTTTCTTCATGATCGGGATTGGAACGCCCAGCAATCGTGCAGCCATTGAATGTAGCTGTAGTGAGTTCGGCTGTTCGTTAAGGGCAACTGCGTTCTGTAAGATTTGCAAAATCTCATCTGTTGACAGAAACTTTCCAACCTTCTGCTCTTTGCTGAGTACCTTTTTACTCCTGGAATCTGGGAATTTGGACAGGATCAATCTTCTCCACATTTGTCGTCATCCAGTGAAACTCCAGCGCACTCAATGTGGGTGAGTTTTTCGCTCACGTCCGTAAGTGTCCTTCGGCAACTGGTAGCGTCTTCTCTTTCTCGGGGTAGTTTTTCGAGCTCAGTGATCAGCAAGTCTGCTATAATCCAGATTTGTTGAATCATTTGTCGAGAAGCGTTATGGCTTCTTCATAGTTTTCTCCTACTACTGCCATGTTTCCGAGCATTGATGCCGCCTCCTTTCAGTGCTTGCCTCAGGAAGAGGAATTTGTAATGTCACTGGACTGTGGACTGCTGTGAATGAGTGAGTTGTAAATTGTCCAGAATGTTGGATAGTCTTTGTAATTTCCATTGAATGTTGGAACTTCAAGTGTCGGTAGACGCACTTTGTTCTCACTGTCTGGCGGAGAGAGTACTAGCTGTATCCGTATCTTGTGGTGGAGTCTAAGCCGTTGAAGAAGTGAAGTTGTCTATCAAGCTTGATTGCTTCTCGAGCTCTCTCATTCGGTATTTCAACTTGTTTGTCCAGTGGATTGCTTCTAATTGTACGCGATTGGCCCCAGGGGTTAAGTAGGTGTCCATTGTCCAGAAGTGTTAAGTAGGTGTCCATTGTCCAGAATGTTGGATAGTCTTTGTAATTTCCATTGAATGTTGGAACTTCAAGTGTCGGTAGACGCACTTTGTTCTCACTGTCTGGCGGAGAGAGTACTAGCTGTATCCGTATCTTGTGGTGGAGTCTAAGCCGTTGAAGAAGTGAAGTTGTCTATCAAGCTTGATTGCTTCTCGAGCTCTCTCATTCGGTATTTCAACTTGTTTGTCCAGTGGATTGCTTCTAATTGTACGCGATTGGCCCCAGGGGTTAAGTAGGTGTCCATTGTCCAGAAGTGTTAAGTAGGTGTCCATTGTCCAGAATGTTGGATAGTCTTTGTAATTTCCATTGAATGTTGGAACTTCAAGTGTCGGTAGACGCACTTTGTTCTCACTGTCTGGCGGAGAGAGTACTAGCTGTATCCGTATCTTGTGGTGGAGTCTAAGCCGTTGAAGAAGTGAAGTTGTCTATCAAGCTTGATTGCTTCTCGAGCTCTCTCATTCGGTATTTCAACTTGTTTGTCCAGTGGATTGCTTCTAATTGTACGCGATTGGCCCCAGGGGTTAAGTAGGTGTCCAGCTCATTCATCAACTTTTCCCCCTCTGATTGGTCTTTCCTGGCGCCGATGAAGTTTATAGCATTTTGTACGTGGACTTCCAGATTTTTCTGGCAGGACCGTGAGAGAAATCCGTATTTTTTAAATTTCTGCCATTTTGTCGGCTATGAAGACATTGCATTCAGTCGCTGTAATAGGAAACTCAAATGCTTTGTCTATACTCAGGACCTTGCTTTCGAGGCTGTTGACCGCAGAGCAGGCCAATGAAATGCGCGTCTTGAATCCAGCTAACATCAACATACTTTGTCTTGTTTGCATGGACTGAATGCAAATGAGCTTGGAGTCTTCTTTTGCTGAGATGGATTGACCTTAGCTAGCAGCAAGGTTTTGATTTGATTGTTGTTGATCAACCGTCAAGGAGCTTGGGAAGGTCGTCTGTTAACTGTTGATTGACCAGGCAGCTAGAATGACCTTTTTACTAAGCTGTGGATTGGACTGACAGCTTAATAATGTAACTTTTGTACGTTAAAGTTGATGTACCAGCGATCACAGTCTTTTTTGGCTGTCGGAAGCCAAAAGTGTTCGAGGAGTTCTTTTGCTAATTGTGGTGGACCAGTCAGTTAGCTAGGAACCTCTACTAAGCTGTGGATAGGACCTGACAGCTTAGTAAGACTCTTGTTCGCGAGAGTGGTGGACCAACAATTACGAGAGTCGAAGATGTCGGCTGTTAGTAGCCTGCCACGCGGGACTTTTATCGAATTTCTGTGAGTAGCACCGTAGAGACGATCCGTTGGCCGATGCACCAATTTGGTAAAGACCAGTTGGGTGGCAACAACGTTTATTCGCAGGGAATAGTGACGAACAGGAACAGAGCAATAGTGACGACCCCAGAACTCGGTATCCAGGCTCTTTTATACAGCCAAGTTGGGCGTGTATAGCCTGGAGACCAACTTCTGGCAAACAATACTATCATTGCAACGTGAAGATCGCCTACTTGTAAGTGAAGCCTACAGTAAATGTCTGCAGACGAATTAGTGTGGTTTTTTAACTCACATTCATAGTGCAAAATGGTCCGCTCTGCACCGGATTCAAACCATCGACCTTTCGCCTTCAATGCCAACAACTAAACGTTACACCACTGCACCACCGACGCACATAGCAGCGCTCTTAAACTCAAGGAGCGCCCCAGAATGGATTTTCAGGCTTCCATAACTCTTCAGAAAAACGTTCCGCAGAAACGGAGAGCAGATGAAATCAGCGTCCGAAGCTGCTTCAGAGGATATGCATCTCATATCAAAAGGCCACGGCCATTGAGAGTACCTCCCTTTTTAGATACTTACAAGGGATGGATACTTGGTCAAAGTGGCGTTTCCATGCAAAGTGTAGATTGTCTTATAGAGCATGGAACGTTGATTTCAAACCTACTTTCGGTATCTGCAAAGCGCTTCTGATGGGGGAGTCATGGAGATTTTTTATGCAAAAGTTTGAAGGCTTTGCTACAATAAAATCATTCAGAACCTTAGTCCGTCAGCTCAAATGGAGCCATGATTACTACCATTGTGTTTATGGAATAAAACCTTCATTCTAATAAACTCATGTCCGTAATTACTCCTTTCAAACGCCGGAAAAACCTCCACACCTAGTTTTACCTGAGCCAAATCACTGAATTTTTATCTAAAAAAAATTCCTAGAGCACCCTTACCAAAAGTGCTTTGCAGATATCGAGAACAGATTTGGAATCACAGTTCCATGCTCTATATAGTATACAACTCATATAGAAACGCCACTTCGACCAAGTATCCTTCCCTTGTTAGATGCATAGATGGCCCGGCTTTATGTGACGTGCGGTCCCAGCACAGAAATATTTATCTACTAGCTGGCTTACCCGGCTCCGCCGTATCCGGACCAAACTTGGCACACATACACTTCGGGCCCCGGTGGGTGTCATAGGCTACTTTTCGTCATCGATCGATATCGATTTTATCGATTTTTATCGATTTTTTTGCTGAGTTCACCTACGCGGCTGAGATTTGGCACAGGGGGGTAATCGAGCATGCTGATTACTCGGGCCCCGGTGGGTGTCATAGGCTACTTTTTGTCATCGATCGATATCGATTTTATCGATCTTTATCGATTTTTTTGCCGAGTCCACCTACGGAACTGGAATTTGGCACAGGGGGTAATCGAGCATGGGGATTCCGAATACAATATTAGTTTTCAGAATTATCGATTACTTTTATTGATTTTATCGATTTTTTGTAAATTTTGACATGCGAGGCTGGGATTTTGCACAGGGGGGTAATCGAGCATGCTGATTACGAACACAATATTAGTTTTCAGGATCGTCCATTACTTTTATCGATTTTATCGATTTTTTTGTAAAGTTTGACCTGCGGGGCTGGGAGTTTGCACAGGGGGGGGGGTAATCGAGCATGCAGATTACGAATATAATATTAGTTATTTTATCGATTTTTTGAAAATTTGAGCTAGGGGGCTGGAATTTGGCACAGGGGTGTAATCGAGCATGCTGATCACCCCCCTTGGGGATGATCAGCATGCTCGATTACCCCCCTGTGCCAACTCCCAGCCCCCTAGCTCAAACTTTGCAAAAAAATCGATAAAATCGATAAAAGTAATCGATAATCCCGAAAACCAATATTGTATTCGGAATCCCCATGCTCGATTACCCCCCTGTGCGAACTCCCAGCCCCGTAGCTCAAACTATGCAAAAAATCGATAAAATCGATAAAAGTAATCGATAATCCTGAAAACCAATATTGTATTCGGAATCCCCATGCTCGATTACCCCCCTGTGCCAACTCCCAGCCCCGTAGGTGAACTCAGCAAAAAAATCGATAAAAATCGATAAAATCGATATCGATCGATGACGAAAAGTAGCCTATGACACGCGCCGGGGCCCGAAGTGTATGTGTGCCAAGTTTGGTCCGGATCGGTTCAGAAATGGAATTTTCTATTCGGAACATACGTACACACAGACATATAGACATACAGACATACAGACATACATACAGACAGACAGACAAACAGACATTCAGCTTTATATATAAGATCCCTGTCCCTTTTCCCTGAAGATAAAAATGTGTGTACCCTCGATATCAACCCATATCTTTGACGTGAGGCAACAAGAACAACATGGGAAAGCCTGGGCTAGTTGCTAAGCGCCATGTCATGCCAGACGATGCGCCACGTTGCGCCCATTTTACGTAATCCATGTCATGTTTCGGGAAGACATATGAGTTGATATCGAGGGTATCTCGAATGGCCACGATCACCAAATTCTTGCCTGTGTATGCACAATACATAAGTGAACTATATATCAGTTATATTCTAGAAAGTGGCATTTTAACATGTTCTTAGGTGTTTGCAGTGAGCTACTGCAGCTTCGCGCATTGGATCAATGTAATTCGTCTCACACTGTCCATACCTTTAAACAGTAATCTGCGCAACTCTCTCGCTGGATGGTCGTCTACGTGCATTCTCGAAAGGCGGCAAGCCTTGGGAGGATGATGACACGCCGTCGGCGTGGCTAAGGGTTGGCCACAAACAACGCAAAACTCTGCGCACTTTGCTTTTCTCGCCAAGCCACACCAAACAGTGGCTCCGCAATGTGTCCCAGCCTCAAAGCGAAGTGGCGCCGCACAATCCACGTTATTTTGAGGCTGGAATGCATACGGTAGGAAAGGCCAATGCGTATAATAATAATAATAATATAAACAATAAAAATAATAATACAAATCACTTCCAAATTAGTATTCTTTTTGTGTGGTTAAAGGCAGCGTACACCCAAAATGTAAGTTACCGAATTTCGTAGATCTTTCTATACCGTGTATATCCTGGGCCCAGAAGAAGACCAACTGCGTTGGTCCGGTCTCCCAATGTTGCTTCTGAGCGGAGAAAACCCCCCTCAATTTTCTTTCATTCCACCCCTTTTCTTTCGCTCCGCCTCCTCCGGACGAATCCACGACAGCGTAAGCTTCAGGTGCCGTTGCGTTGCTGTTGCAATGCTGTTGCATCTGCAACTGCAGTTACAACAGTGCAGTTGCTTTTTGCGGTGCGCCTCCTTCGGGCGACGAACCACGACAGCATACGCAGCAGTTGCAGTTGCAACTGCAGGCTGTCATGCTGTTGCAGCTGCTGGCATTCCGATGGGGACGAACAGTTCGAAACTCGTCCGCCCCTGAAGAGAGGATCCCTGGAAATCGGGGTTTTTTGGGACTTTTGGAGGATTTCAATGACATAACTGTAATCAGCGGCACGGAAAGGCCCCAGAATGACAAAAATATTGAAGGTAAAATTTTGGGTGTACGCTGCCTTTAAGTGAGCATACCGTAAGGGGTAGGAAGTGGAGGGAAAGAGCTTAGTATGCTTGTATGTGAGTGAAGGACATCAGGTCGCAGATAGACTCACCACACACACACACACACACACACACACACACACACACACACACACACACACACACACACACACACACACACACACACACACACACACACACACACACACACACACACACACACACACACACACACACACACACACACACACACACACACACACACACACACACACACACACACACACACACACACACACACACACACACACACACACACACACACACACACACACACACACACACACACACACACACACACACACACACACACACACACACACACACACACACACACACACACACACACACACACACACACACACACACACACACACACACACACACACACACACACACACACACACACACACACACACACACACACACACACACACACACACACACACACACACACACACACACACACACACACACACACACACACACACACACACACACACACACACACACACACACACACACACACACACACACACACACACACACACACACACACACACACACACACACACACACACACACACACACACACACACACACACACACACACACACACACACACACACACACACACACACACACACACACACACACACACACACACACACACACACACACACACACACACACACACACACACACACACACACACACACACACACACACACACACACACACACACACACACACACACACACACACACACACACACACACACACACACACACACACACACACACACACACACACACACACACACACACACACACACACACACACACACACACACACACACACACACACACAGCTAACGTGAGGCTGTGATGGTGAAGACGCGACGTTTGTTGCAAATGTCCGCTCAGAACCGCCCCTTCCGGCGACCTAACGTCCTCTACCCCTTGTAAGTTCTTGGCGGCAGATAATTACTTAGCAGAAATACATTACGGTTTGCATGAGACAAATTTTCAACATGGATTATGTGACCATAAAGTTATGCAGATTTTCAGCAGAGAAATATGGCCCTGAATGATGCACTTTCACACAGAAGTAGGTATGCATGATAACATATGAAAGAGGTATTCATGTGCAAAATCCCTCCTAGCAACAGACGAAGTTTCTCCACTGCAGCCACTTACAATTACCACTCGCGGAGAACACATGTCAAAACAAACACATAAACTACCGCTATGCTACTTTCGTATTCCACGGTGCGTTTGATGTCTCACTGCATCGAGGTGAAAACTTGGAGAAAATTAACACAACAAGCAAAATCTGGTTTTTAGCCGTAATTTCAAATGTGGCGTATGTGGTTGTGGTCAAGTCAGACCACTGTGGTCTGGTCGCATAGTATAATGCATAATCTTATATATAAAGCTGAATGTCTGTTTGTCTCTGTCTGTCTGTCTGTATGTACCTATGCTCCGAATAGAAAATTCCATTTCTGAACCGATCCGGACCAAACTTGGCACACATACACTTCGGGCCCCGGTGGGTGTCATAGGCTACTTTTCGTCATCGATCGATATCGATTTTATCGATTTTTATCGATTTTTTTGCTGAGTTCACCTACGCGGCTGAGATTTGGCACAGGGGGGTAATCGAGCATGCTGATTACTCGGGCCCCGGTGGGTGTCATAGGCTACTTTTTGTCATCGATCGATATCGATTTTATCGATCTTTATCGATTTTTTTGCCGAGTCCACCTACGGAACTGGAATTTGGCACAGGGGGTAATCGAGCATGGGAATTCCGAATACAGTATTAGTTTTTAAGATCGTCCACTACTTTTATCGATTTTCGATTTTTCTGCAAAGTTTCACCTACGGAGCTGGAATTTGGCACAGGGGGTAATCGAGCATGTTGATTACGAATACAATTTTAGTTTTTAGAAATATCCGCTACTTTTATCGATTTTATCGATTTTTTGCAAAGTTTGAGCTACGGGACTGGGAGTTTGCATAGGGGGGTAATCGAGCATGGGAATCCCGAATACAATATTAGTTTTTAAGATCGTCCACTACTTTTATCGATTTTATCGATTTTTTGCGAAGTTTGAGCTACGGGGCTGGGAGTTGGCACAGGGGGGTAATCGAGCATGCTGATTACTAAAACAGCGGGGATAGTGATTTGGCATGTAGGCGTGGGCACAGGGGAAGATTCTTACAGGAATAGGGATAGTGTTCTTTGACATAGTGTTTTGACAGGGCCGGGCGGAGCCGGGTAAGCCAGCTAGTAATGTAATAAATGTAATGGACAATATAAGGAACATAATATGCATTGAAAGATTCGTCTCATCAAGCTGAAGCCAAATCTTCTCGCAGATTTAATTAAAGTTGTTTTAGAAGAAGTTACAACAAAATCCCGCAAAACCCGCAAATCCCACAATCCCGCGAATCCCGCGAAACCGCGAACCCCTTGAATCCCGCAATTTTGGCCGGATTCCACCGCTGCAACTGTATCGATAGTAGTTCTAAGGCTAACAAACAGGCGAAGGTTGCAGCTGAGCTGTTTCAAATGTTCTACCCGTTCTCGCACTACAAGTTTGACTCACCATTCTTTTAGGGGATGGACCTGCAAATGCAATAAAGCGCGTTATAATTTAAAGATCGTTGACAGTTTTCAAGAATAATTGCAGCAACAACAAAAAAATATTCTAGGCGCAAATCTCTTCTAAAATCCTCTTATTTGAGAAACCACAACTTGATGATTTGGAGTATAGTTACACAAGCTTTCGCTAGCCGCCCTAACGTCGCCACCGGCCAAGCGCGCCCAGGTAAAGTGTAAAATCTCAAAATCGACTTTTTTGCCCAAACACTGCTTTTAAATATCAATGAGGAAAACGAAGTAGAAGTAAAAGAGAAAATCCAAAGGGGATGGCTACATCAACAAATTGCTCGAAAAAGTATGAATTGAGAGATTGAACAATTTAATTTTTGCTTCAGCTGAGGTAACTGTAAAATTTTGAGTTTCTAAAAACAATTCGGTGATCTCACAATAGATTTTTTCAAAAAGAGAAGAAATCGAGCAAAAACGAATGAGGAATCGAGCATGAATTTGTTCAGTAAGACAGGGTTTTAATGGTGAAACTGTCGAAGTAGGTCGTTAGTGATAGCATTGGTCCAAAAGCTTTGCACAAGAAAATATGGAGACACTGTTGATGTAGCTGCTTAATATAAATTTTTTTGTTGTTTAGCAAATTATTTATTTGAGCAGACATGTAGGTTTTCGCAAAATATTTTGGTGAAAAAATCAAAAATCCCAACTTTTCATAGATGCTTGCGACCCTAGATCGTTAGCCCCAGGTGACCCTACGGCAGATGACCCTACAGACTGCTACCAAGTGGGGCAGATATTTCTTAGCGCTCAGGTGACCCTACAGATCGCTAGCGGGACGGATACCTTGCAGCGCTTAGGTGGCCCTATGGATCGCTAGCAAGTGAGGGCAGATGATTTCTAGTGCTAGGCGACCCTACGGGTCAATTTGTAGCGCACAGGTGATCCTACGGATCGCTTGCAAGTAGGCCAGATATTTTGTAGCGCAGGTGTCCCTAGACGCTAGCAAGTGGAGGCAGATGATTTGTAGTGCTTAGGTGACCCTACGTGTCACTAGCAAGTGGGTAGAATAGGTAATATGAGCTTAGGTTAAGGACAGATATTTTCATAGCGTCAGTTTTTGCACACATTGTTCTCCCATTTTGGTCATTGAGGACTCACACCACGAGGAAATGAGTGCATCAGATCTTTGGAAGATTACAAAATAGATGTTGTATGTAAACATCAAGTGCAACAGTCCAAGAATAACTCTCTATGCAAAGCAATTCTTTTCCTCATACTCC
Source organism: Cylicocyclus nassatus (assembly GCA_958299035.1). NCBI lineage: Eukaryota > Metazoa > Nematoda > Chromadorea > Rhabditida > Strongylidae > Cylicocyclus > Cylicocyclus nassatus. Next base: position 82,293,710 of record CATQJL010000305.1, on the reverse strand, counting down.
AGTTAAAGATTCTCAAAGTTCCTCTCGGAGACATTTGCAGAGAAGTGCTCTATAAAATTGGTTTTCCACCATTTATGGAAACTTTCTTCAAAAGTAGTAGTTGCCTCTGAACACTATGAGAGTTACCCAAGTTTTGACTACAAGTCGTGTACTTTGGCGTTCAGACAACAGAGGTGAAGACAATGTTCAGTTGAGTAGTTTGATAGAATTCCTGCAAAGTATTTGCCTTACAAGAAAAGGACTTGGTCAAAGTGGCGTTTCCATATAAAAATGTATACCTTTTCATAGGACATAAATCGCTCATTAACCTGCTTTCGGTATCTGCAAAGCGCTTCCGGGAGGGGAGTCAGGGCGGGCATAGATCGTCTGGAAGCAGGCTGGACTTCGTTTTTGGAGCAAAAAGCAAAGGAGATATCGTTTTTGACGAGTCGGGGCCCAGCACCAAGAATAAGCCATTTAGTCGAATACAAGCTTCGGACAGGTTATCACACGATTGACATGCTCTATCGTGTATGGTAAAAAGTGCGCGCAATTTGAAAGCAAAGCTAAAATAAACAAATTGCTTGTTTACAGCGCACACAGAATCATATGACACCGAAACTGAACTATATACATAGAAAATTATTTGCAAAAGAATTATATAAAAATTGTTTGAAAACTTACGTGAAGTGATACGTTTTCCAAAATTAGATCGTCTCCAGACAGCCACCAGACGATCTGAGATCGTCTGGAGCATATATTTCTATCACTTCACATAAGTTTTAGATTTTTCTATATGGACGGATTCCCTGGTCAGAAATCTATCCCTAAGCATGATGACATTTTCATATCATCGCCTTTCCTTTGTTTTTTGCCATCATTTCTTCGTATATCGCTATGTGAAATATCGCGCTCCGATGCCAATCTCTTATGCATGCTTAGTATTCAACTCCAATTTGGATTTTCACTCTTATATTACGTCTTTTCTTTCAGACTAGTAAATCTTTCTTGTTTTCATCTTCTCCTAAGCAGGTAGCTCAAAGTGGACTTCGTAAAACTTCCGAAAGTCAGGGAAGATTTCGTTTTCAGAAACCCTAGAAACCGACTCGTGCCGGGCCCTGAGGGAGTTTTGGGAATTTTTGAAGCAAAAATTTCAACGCGCAAATACATTAAAATCATTTAGAACTGTAGTCTGCGAGTTCAAATGGGCCCATGATCCGTGTTAGGGCGCTCTATGTAATCATATATTAGGTCGTTCCAAAAGTAATGTCGCTTTTTTTAAACGTACACCACACCTCGTAGAACAAAGATATGTAAGAGATTCTGGTAGTATTTGATGCAGCATTTCATTCTCTTTCTAATGGTTTTATAACTACCGCACAAAATTGAATAACCTCTGGGAAAATTATCGGAATCTGCGATCCATGCTTTTTGAGAAGGTCAAGTTTCACAATTTATCCAAATTTTTATAACAAACCCCGAAAGGAGTCCAAGTTATGTATGGATAGAGCAAACCCTACGGGAAACAGCACAACTTTTTTCTATTTTTCAGAACTCGTCATAATTTCTGTATAGATTTTTTGATGGAACCACCAAATTTTAGCAGGCTCGTCTCAGACACAAATGCATCAAACACCAAGAAATCGTCGGATTTCAAAACTTACAAAAATGGATTATGGTTTTGCACTAATTTTACAAAGCAAATGAGCGTTTACCGCTTTAAGTTAGCAACTTTCGAAAATTCCGGGTACAGCCGGAGGCGCCCTGGAAAACGTGAATTATGATGATTTTATCTCGGAAAACTTGTTGAATCGGAAACCAAAAACAACTGGTAAGAAGAGGAGAAAAAGCTGCGTCGAATGACACCCGAGTTGCTTGCCGGTTGTTGTTCGTGAGGTTTGAGATGGCCAAATATGAATTTGATGGCATTTTAAAAATGATTCCAGAAACTCTAAGAAGCAAGCTAAGGAAAAGAAAAAATTACTCTGTGTCCTATAGGGTTTGCTCCATTTATCTGTTACTTGCACATCTTCGGAGAATCAGTACAAAAATGTAGAAAAATAACCGGACTTGATCATGACAAAAAGCATGAGTTGCAGATTTTGTTAATATATCAAAAGATCAATGAAAATCATGCAATGAAGTTACAACCATTAAAAAGAGGATGAAATGCTGCATCGAATGCTCCTAAGATCTCTCGAAAATCTTGATTCCATGAAATGGGCGCTCATTTGAAAAAAGCGACATTACTTTTGGAACGACCTAATATAATTATAGTATCTTCAGTATGATAAACTTATGCTATTCATTACTCTTTCGTGCGCTGGGAGGACTTCAACACCTGCTTTCAGCTTAGCCAAACTCTTAAATTTTTGCCTCGACTAGTCTCATAACTCCCCTCCCAGTAGCGCTTTGCAGATACCGAAAGCAGATTTAGAATCAGCGTTTTATGCCCTATAAGATGGTATACATTTCACATGGAAACTCCACTTCGACCAAGTATCCTTCCCTTGTTTGAGTTCCACCAAATCTTTGACAAGTCCATAAAGTTCATCCTGAATTCTTTCACAAATGTTCTCTGAGCCAGCATTTCCGGTGTTTTGGAAATGCTGCAAGGTAGGACACCTACAATGCAAAACCCTTAGTAAAATCATTTCACCTTTTTTGCTAGAATCTTGCCACCATTTCTGGTTTTGGGTAACAAATTTACCTCTTTCAGAAACACTTTAAAAAGCCCTTCAAGTCTAATTTTTTGAAAGATTGGTAAAAGATTTCCGCAAATGACGAACCTTCCAAAAACTGTGCATAGAAAAAACTCGTTTTCATTTTCAGTATTTTGCCAAATTTATTGGGTCTGTGCACAAGTTTTGTCAGTTTCAGTCCACTAGCAAATAAAGATAAACAAACTCTGCAATTTGTATCTGATGCAGAATTTTTTCCTCATTCCAGCTGCTGGATACCCAGTGTGATATTGCGAGGGTGCTGAGATAATCGTTAGAAAAAAATCACAGCTTGATTTTTACCATGTTCAACTTTCGCTAATTTGAAATTTTCCTCATGAGATTTCAAGAGACGTTTTCATAGCGAGCAGGTAGGGCAACCTTTCGCCAAGTGAAGCAATTTTTTGTACTATGGCTTTTCTTTCAGAACTTCCAGAATTAATTTTCTGAAGTAACAAGAGTTTATACGCGGCGTATTTTGACTTCTTTAGACAATGGTAAACAGTACAGGTACCAGTCAATGTAACTTTTTCTTCTTCTTCTAAGAGTTGTCATTCTCATGGCGAAACACGCGAGATTTGCAGAGAAAATGGCGGTATTTCGGTATATTACGGGTGCGCTGACGTATCCTAAGTTTCAGAATCATCATTTGAAGCGGAAGTCATCATGTTGTAAAGTTAGTAACAGCGGTAATTTTTTGTTAAAATTCAAACATTCTGGAGATTTTGCACTGTTTGTTGCAATAACAAGTTATGCGGTTTTACGGTTCCTAAAACTCGAAACTTTTGGATTATTATTTAGCAAAATTTTAAAACAGTAGCTAAGAACAGGAAAGTTGCTTCAGATGGTAAAAGGTTTGCCCCACCTGCTGGCTATCAAAAGCTTCCAGAACTTCAGATGAAAATTTTGGTAATTAGCGAAAGCTGGACCTGTTGAAAACAAATGGTTGTAGATTTTAGCGATAAAACACACTGGTAACGCAGAAGATGGAAAAAAAAGGAATTCTGCATTGGATACATTTCCAAGCGTTTGTTTTTTGTAAACAGTGTCAAATGCAAATTACAAGCACCGAGCACGCCAGCCGCCATCTTGGCGAAGTGCCAAGTGTCCCATTGCGTAAACATATCGACCCAGCGTCAAAGACAGCAGCAGAGACGGGCTCACAAGAGCTTGCACTTACGAGCTCCCCTCACTTACCTGCTCATTCGCACCCGCCGTAGCCTAACACGCTCATTGAGGAGTGCGTTAGTTTTGGCGTGGCGGGCACGCTTCTCGCGGGACCCGACTGCCTCCGTGCTCTTTACACTGATATCCGATTAACATGAATTCTGTAACAATAAGATTGAAAGGGTGAACAGCAATCAAATCTAAAATCTTTTTTTTGGAAAAAAAGCTTTCTTAGGCCTAGCAGTTTCAGTGTCTAGAAGTCATTTCATATAGAAGAATTGTAAGGTGCAGTTTGAATTTTTTTGCAGAGGAGGACCTTTGAGCACCCCGTCTTTTAATGCGGGAAAAATTACTGGGGCGCAAAACCTCACCCGATGTTTCTTGTCTTACGTTACATATGTGCACGAATCAGTTCGCCCCCCCCCCCTCACATCACTTTTTTCTTTGAAATTTGAAAGAAAGGCTTGACACACATTTACTCAACTGCCTCCATGGTCTAGTGGCTAGAGGTGCGACTTTAAGTTGCCAGACCAAAGACTGCCCGCTTGGAGAATTCTTTTTACGCTAACGTTGGAAACTCCAGAAAACAGCTGACTTCCCCATAAATTCTGTAACAGAAAAATGCAACGCTCTGAGTAGCACTTTTTATACCGAGCCGCAAAGTTTATGTTTTTAGGATTCAAAAGTACTTCCTCTTGAAGGCCATATCTCGCTCCCAAAATGAAAGAAATTTAAAAATCTAGGAGCATTTTCGTTCAATGTTTGATTTTTGAAATTCCAGGAGCATTTTCGCTTGTAGGCAGTGTCCATGCAAATCTGGGCATATGGAGTTTTCCTAGAAACTGATGAGGAGGTTCTAGCTAAGGCACTGCCCAAACCGCAGCGCAATTAATTCACTTGAGAAATGAGAAAATGAGAAATCAATTCCCAAACACCGCGGCTGCGCCGTGACCTCAACACTTAGGATGGGTCCCAGCGCGAAGGTAATGGTAAAGTGAGCGAGGTTGTTTTCGGGTTACGGTCACGGCGCAGGCGCGAGGTTTTCGGCGATGGATTTCTAGCCGTGAATGAACAATTTGCGCTGCCCCCTTGGGCAGCGCCTTGGCAAGGACCTCCTCATTGATTTCCAAGCGAAAAAGCTTGGGCACTGCCTTTAACACGTTTCGGACCGCGAAATCGCGCGCGGCGAAAAAAAAGGATACTTTCAGCCGTCATTTAACAAAAGGACCTTATTTCCCAGACTGTGTGCAACATCTGTAGTCAGCATGTCAGATAAGATCGATACCCAAAGTTCTGAATGAATTCGAAGTGCTTGAATCTTGTCGCTTGAGAAGGACTTCTGTGCTTTCTTGAAAGATAGAAATAGGAACTCAGTTTCTAACTGTATCCAAAAGTGTCTATGTTGTACGCGATACATATCATTATTAAAATTACGCTTTTCTCATCAAATGTGAAGCAAAGAAAAGTTGCGATGTCGCACGCGTCGTTCGCGTTGCCGCACTTCGTTGCAACTTTTGTTCGATTTGTCCTCATAACTCCTAAACAATATTGGCGGCACAGCTCTACAAAGTTATTCGAAAAGTAGGAGCCTAGGCCTTTGACTTGATAACCTGGCGAAAAGAAAACCTCCTGTAGAGTTTAGAAAGATCCTTCGAAGCCGCGTGCTGCACCATGTGCAGCACCGGTCCGAAACGTGTTAATATTTGATTTTTTAGGTGGGTATTCGACAACATGCAGTAAAACCACAAATTCGCTCTGAACCCCGCCGAGGGGGTTAGCTAACCAGCTGAACATCAATATCATACGACCTCAAAACAGCGCCATTTCCTTGTTGTGGTGGGTGTACGGTAGATGGATGGGTCGTGGTGCTCAAAACTTTGCCTAAAAGGATTTTCAAGCATGCTGATTACGTATCTTATGCGTGCTCGCATTAACGCGTTATTGTAGAGTTACGGTATTTTGTGGTGTATGGATGGACTTTTTTCCTTTCGGGGCAAGGAGAGTATGATGCCTGTGATCAGCATGTGAGATAGCTCTTTTGAACCGAATTGCAGCCAAACAAATTTTTGTCCCCCTGCGGTAAATTTACACTTCATCGAAGGTTCGTGATCAGCATGTCGAATAAAACCCTTACCAAGTTTCGGCAAAATCCGTGATTTTGACCTCCTTTCACAAAAGTATGTAGAGTCGTTGTACAAAAAGGCCGTCTGACAAAGAATTTTTTCAAAAAATCCGGAAAGTTGTGTAGAAGTGTTTCGCGCATGCTGATTTCAGTATTTAACTTTTAACTAATTTTTGAGCCTTTTTCTTGGTTTAAACACATATCACGAAGAGTAGAAGTACACTCGTCGATAATCATGGAATAAATTACGAAGAAAGCAATGCAGTGAAGTGCAAATTAGATTTGCTTTTACTATTCAATCGGATCACTTCACTATGCTACCCGCACTTCATGTTTATGTTGTCTTGTTCAGTTTGAGATTCGAAGGCGAATCCCAGTGTTGAAAATTACATTGTTCTCCAATTTCGATAAAGGATGAAGTAGTAAAAGACAAACATGATTAACAAGCAAAAAAGAAGATGTAATAGCACAAAATATACAGTTAATGCAAAAACCGCACCGGCAATGCTTCAAAACTGAGTACCTACCATAAAACAAGTGTAATTGAACATTTACGACTCAATTCTAGCAGCTCCCTTCGAAATCTGAAAAGAAAAAGCACGATTAGTTGCAAAAAAACCCACTTAACGTAGTTGAGTCGGAAAATGATCAGCTGTTTGGTAATATCGATTCTGCGCTAGCTAATACCGTACCAATTACGGACACCTACGGACTTGTGCAGTGACACGCCCCATCTATCGCGGGGAATCGACGATATAAGCCTTCATAAATAAGAGACGAAAACTTATAATTCTTTCCTTTACCATCTTTGCTCCAATTCAGAAGAAATGTTCGGATTAGTTGCAGTGTCGTAATAACTGCGAGGTTTTGCTCTATAAAATGCTTACCAAAGTTAGCCGTTCAAAATCGTAAGCTAAGTTTCGATAAAAAATTGGCTTGATCGCTGAGGCTATTCTATGCTGTTTAAAAATCTTAGGCAAAAAGCGTTTGCAGAATAGACCTAGCAAGTTAATGATGGAAAAGCATTTCCACGCCCTTTTCAAAATGTCGGAAGGAGTGGGTACTTTTCGATTTTTCGCAATATTTCTAATTCCAATCCAGCCTTTACTCCACTGCTCACCGAATATTCAATGAGTAAAATTCGCACTGTCGTAGTAGATCTGAGCAATTCTTCCTTGCACTGTTTCAAAAAAAGTTGTGGCAATACTTGTGCTAGAAAATCTTTTTCGTAGTGGCTACAATACAAAAATGAGTGTTGTATTGCCAAACATTTGCCGTTCGCAATGGCTTTTACTGCGCTCAGAAAGATGGAGAAGAGATCTTTTTTGAAGATGGATTTCTAGAATACGTCATTTGATTATAGACCATCAGATCAAAACGATAGAGAAATTATGTTGTGATGTATTGCTTATATTAGGTTGGCTCGAAAGTTCTGGGATATTTTCGGCAAGATCTGCTATTTTTTGAAACTTAATGCATGCACATCCGGCAGAGGTACCATTCGATAGACCAAAGCAAGCTCTACTACTCAGACAATTGCATCGGGAAGTTCGCGGGTGCTTGTCCGACCACCAATCATCCATGCCGCGAGCTGCCCGGTAAACCCATATATTAGACCCGATAAGTGACCGCGGCACATCCTGTAAGTGCCCGTTAGGCGCCTATAGTTGACCCGATTAGCATGCTTGTAATAGGAAGAGTGAAAAACTATTTAATCTGTCTTTCAGAATGACGACTTGAGTGCAAACTGAGCAACTCGTTAGCCCATCTGTCGACATCATCTAGTGTCGTCGATAACGGTCAACTGACTGCTGAAGTTTATTTCATAATCATGAAAACCCAATTCTGTCAGACAGGATTAAATCTGAGGTGATACCCAGCTTCTTAAACACTTAGGGTAGCCCCAACGCTGCGGCGTACCTCACGCAGGTTGCGCCTTACCCTACAGCGTGTAAGAAGTGCGGCCTTTGATAAGGCCCGCGGCACGCCGACTGGGCCGCGATCCTCCCGATAATCTCTTCCCAATTTCAGCTTTGGCCGCGGTGTTCCCGGTAAAATATACATGGGCCGCGGCGTGCGGGGCTGAAATTTCAAGGGCCGCGGCGCTCCATGTAACACGCTTTGAGGCCGCGAACTTTCCGATGCAATTGTCTGAGTAGGTGGTGTGCAAAAGTTCGTACCAGCTCCGACCCACCGTAAGTTTGCATCCAGAATCTGCGTCGTACTGAAGGCTCGAAAGGAAAATTATCACATCTTCGTTTAAAAAAATCTACGGATCTCCAACTTGCTCAAGTAAATTGCATACCAAATTATACACTCATATGTACCGTTTCTGTATTTTTTTTTCTCATTTAGAAATCAAGAAAATGAAAATTTTCATGTTCATACAAAAACGAAGCTATGCTATCCCCACCATGTACTAGAGTGAGTCAAAAGTAATGAGAACATCGCATCTCTTTCTAAACCTACTCTCAAAATAGATTGAATATGTATAAGCAAGTGCTCTAAACGGTGTTCGACGCAGTTTTTCTTTCTCTTTCCGATGGATATAATTCTCAAACAAATCACTTTGTAATTGCTAGAATATTCGCAGAAATTTTGAACACAAAGCGTTTTTCGTTCAAAATCTATGGTTTTTTCGAACTTGTCAAAAGATTCTAGATTGTGGTAATTTGAAGTGGTTAACGCTTGATTACCTTGCATAATCAAGGTTTGATGATAAACTATTTTAAGCTCTCAAATTCAAAAGATTTTGTAGGGTTTAACGCATTTTTGTTTAGAGCCATTTTTTGAAAATTTGGCTTTTGCAAAAATGATTTTAAAAGGCCTCAAAATGCTAGTTTCGAAATACCTAAATAGTGGTTTGCATCAAGCAGGGCCTGCTTTGTCTTTATGTTATCGAATTTGTTCGAAAACCTCAAACTGAAAATTCTGAGGATTAGCTAAACTCAAGGAAAGCAAAAATGACGGGTTAAAAATTTGGGAAATTTTTTCTACAATTAAGAAGCCAACTGGCCTCACTGCTGAGAAGTGAAAGAAAAGCAACGTTTCATACAATTCGGGGTACTCTTCCATCGCTATTCTACACGAGTTGCGGAAAGTTCGAAATGGGGAGCTAAAAGTTCTCATTACTTTTGACTCAACCTAATAATTATATAGCACAAGCCCTTGGAAGTATAAACGTAAATTTTCAGCTTTCTATAGGCCCTATTTTTGGAGAAATATTGATTTTAGCATGGAATACTCGAGTGAGGAGAGTTCAATTCGGTAATTTTCGGGAACTAGGGCCTGTAGAAAGCTGAAAATTTACGGTTATACTTTGAAGGGCTTGTACTATACAATTACGTAAGCGGAAACAACGTAGTTTCGTTTTTGTATGAACAAGAAAATTTTTTTCTCAATTTCTAGATGAAGGAGAAATACAGCAATGATACATGTGGGTGTCTGATGTGGTGTGCAATCTGTATGAGCAACTTGGAGACCCGTAGGATTTATTTGAACAAACATGTGAATTTTTCTTCATTTTTCAAACCTTCATAAGACTCAGATTCTGGATGCAAACTTGCGGTGAGTCGAAGCTAGCCCGAACTTTTGCATACCATCTTGTAGAGCTTGCTTTGGTCTATCGAATGGTGCCTCTGCATTAAGTTTCGAAAAATAGCAGATCTTGTCTGAAAATGTCCCAGAACTTTCGAGCCAACCTAATAATACAAATAGTAAAAGCAAATTTGACCAATTTTGCCTAACATTGGTCATCTGAATCAGATTTTTTAATCTGAATCTTTTTGCATGCTGAAAAGTAATAGGTAATTCTAAATTTTCTGCGAGATGTTGATTAACAAAACGGCAAACTATGAACTGAAGTAATTCTGTTTATTTGTCGATATATTTCGTTTCAGTTCAAGGGGAAGGTACTATAGTAAAGAGCATGATTTCCTCTATCAAACATAAATATTTCCAGACATTCTCATAACCCTGCTCGAAAAATGAGAATCTTGAGTAATTTTGTTCAATTGATTTTATCCTCGAATTTTCTCTTCTAATATTTCACCTGAAGTCCGCTGTTGTAAAGAGCTTGATCTGTGCTTTTATGTAGGACTACTGCCAAAAGAATCCATCAAGATACGACGAAAGTATGAGTTTTTGAAAATGCGGCGCAAGGAAGGTTTGGGACAACCTAATGGAAATGCTATACCCTCTCCATTCGTACCAAACTGCCTTTCATATCGAGACCCGAAACCCAATATATTCGGTATGTCTTACTAAAACAGTTTGGATTAACACGCTTCGGGGAAAAACAAGTTGTGTAAAAACAACGCACCCATGCGCTATCTTTGGCAGACGCTTATAATTTGATTTTTGCAACACCCGATAAGTGACTTTTCGACTTCCTTTTAGAAAACATGCCCTGGTTACTCGATTATGAAACTTGGACATTCCAAAAAGGATGCCACTAATGGCATCTCTTTAGAGCAACGATCAGTCATTTGCACACTAAGCAAAAAGCAACAAATTTTCACCGGTTTACTTCCACTTTGCTGCGCTATAGAATTAGTGGAAAACGAAGGAGTAAAGAAAGTTCATTATATTGGGTGATCCAAAGGCAATGGGACACCGTGGTTTTTCCTACATGAGAGGTTTCTATGTTTATTAATAATCGACAACCAGCAATTAAAAGCTTCTGTGACCCTGATGTGTAAAGTGACCCTTGCATATTACTGGCAGCACCTTACAATACATCACCTACAATCCTTCGAACGCCGTGTTGTTCTTGCAACTAAAATGCACCCATGCGCGCAACTAGGAGCAGCGGAGACAATAGGGATTTGCCAATACCCGCTATAGTTCGATCGTCAGGTATGTATGAAGCTTAAAAGCGGTTACCCCAATAAAAGAGTATTTGTATCCTAAAAATGTTATACCTTCTGTTGCAAAGCGTTGGGACCACCAGGCCATCATGAGTTTGATGACGGCCCCTCACCCATTGCGGCACAGGTATCTTTGGTAACCTCACTTGTCTTAGCGGCGGTGCTGCTTGGAGCTCGAAATCACTTGAAGTAGCGAGCTTTAAATTTGAGCACTTATAAGAATATCGTCATGCGACAATGTGATCTGTAGACTTTGATCAGGTTTTGTTATGTAATGACATCTACCAAAACTTAAGCATCCAGTCCCTTTTTTGTTTAAGAAAATTAAAATTATTCTCGAAGTGTCCCATTACTTTAGGACCCTCAATAAATTACGCAGTAACACCCCTACTCACTTGCCTTTAATAAGAAGCACTTTTTAGCAGCACTTCTATAATGGTACTTTTTCAGCTATTCTGTTGCTCCGTATATGTATGGTCTCATGATGATGGCGCAAACTATAAGGTAAATAAGTATACAAATTTCCCATAGTCTTAAATACCAAGTTATAGCGTCTTCATGACAGTTGGAGTCTCAGTGCATCGTTACGTTGGGGTTTGTCATCCTTATAAGTCGGTAGAATGGTTGCCGAAAAAGCGTGTCACTGCATTTATTATCAGCCTTGTCGTTTTCGGCATATTATTCAACACAACACGCTTTTTTGAGGTAATTTTGGTGACTGGTGATGCATCCCTAATACTATAAACATTAAGGTTCATGTTTCAAACGTATGTTATCGAATCAACATCAATCATTATATGCCTGTATTACAGCCGACCGAGCTACGACTCTCCGATCTGTATAGGTGCGTGCCTCAAGGTGTTGCCTAGATAAAGTTGAAGATGGCGAAATTTTGATGCGATAACGGAGCCCTTAGCTGACTGTATTTTTGGAGTTTTGCTTAAAAAGCTAATTTCTTAGTAGTAATTGCGTCAGGTTCAAATCTAACTTTGAAAGGCTCTTTTGCCTTGGACTGATTTACGGCAAGATAAATGCAATCGCTTATGAAGAGTTCATGTTCACTGTACTGCATTGAAAGCTTCTCATCGCTGACTCCCCATCTGGAGAGTGACTCAAAAAAACCAGTCTCTGCAGAGGCGCCATTACGAACGGGTTTGCGCTAAACTTCGAACTTGAACTTCAGTTTTTAGGAATATATTTTTCGGATGGGCTTACACCATAGTAATGTATGTGCTGCCATTTAGTTTATTGATCATACTAAATTCCTTAGTGCTGAGTGCAGTGCGACGTAGTCGAAGGATGCATATGGTCAGCCAGGTAAGCTTTTGAGCTTTTCTTTTCTCGTATAATCAATAACAGATTCTTTATATTAGGCTGTCCGGAAATTAATGCCCGTTTTGAATTTCGACCGCAATAAGTCATATACTTCTCATTTCTAAATAGGTTGCAAAGTAACATTCGATAGAGCAAAGCAAGCTCTACAAGAGGGCCATCTTGAATTTGCAACAGCTCTCATCAACCTCGAGTTTCGAGCCAAAAACTAAAAAGACTCAGCAGCTTGAAAAATCGAAAAAAATCGTAACTCAGTTCATAAAAATCCTACAAAAATTCTTACTTGCTCACGTAAACACCATCCACATAAAACATCTATATACGCCTTCGCCGTATTTTCCTCCGTTAGAAATCAAGAAAACGGAAATTTTCGTGCATTTGCCAAAGTGGTGTTGTGCCGTCCCCACATAGGTAGTTGTATACTACAAACTTGTAGAAGTACAAACGTAAATTTTCAGTTCTCTATAAGCTTTAGTTCTCGAGAAATACCGAATATAGCTTTCCCTAGTTAGGTGGTGCAAGCTAAAACTCAAATTTCTCGAGGACTAAAGCCTGCACAGAGCTGAAAATTTAAGTTTGTACTTCTATGGGCTTGTGGTATACAATTACCTATGTGGGGACGGTACGGCATCACTTTGGCAGATGCAAGAAAATTTCCGTTTTCTTGGTTTCTAACAGAGGGAAAAATACGGCAGAGGCGTATATAGATGTTTTACGCGGATATTGTTAACGTGAGCAAGTAAGAATTTTTGTAGGATTTTTATGGACTGAGTTACGATTTTTCTCGATTTTTCGGGCAGCTGAGGTCATTTTACTTTTTACCTTAGAACTCGAGGTGGATAAGAGCTGTTGCAAAATCAAAAGAGCCATCTTGTAGAGCTTGCTTTGCTCTATCGAATGGTACTTTGCAACTTATTTAGAAGTGAGAAGGATATGATTTACTGCGGTTGAAATTCAAAACGGGCATTAATTTCCGGACAACCTAATACTATTTCTTCCTTATATCGGGCTCGGGCAAGGGAGTTATAAGGGCATCTTCTATATTACCGACAAGGAATCAATTTTTCCTTACACATATATCACCTATCCACTATGGCCATGCAGAACGCAGGCAGCCTATCAATGAAGCGATGTGGAAACTCACCTCGAAACAGTAGCTCAAATTGGGGCTGAACTTTTATCCCTGTTTGAGCCTGAGCCCGGCTGTAGATTGAATCATTTCTGGTAAAGCATCGCTCATTGGTTTCATTGATTGAGCAAAATCCCCTTCTAAGGCAATGGAGGATGAAATAAATTAATCAACTTGTTCTAGCCATGAACTATGCTAAACTGAAGGCACAGTCCACCCAAAATCTCGACTTTTTTGTTTTTGTCGCTTTGGGGCTTTTTCCGAGCATGAAGTCAAGAATGTTTGAAAACTCGACAATCCCCGTTCCTGAGAACCAGCGGGTGAGTTCTCCGAAACGGTAATGGCACGCACGGACAGGCTGGTATTACTGGAGAAGTTGTTGCTTAGAGCGATTTTCTTGCTTTCAAAGACATTTTGCGCCTAGACATGGGCATTCGCTTGGTAGGGGCTCTACTATCGTATGCTGCCAAAGCTCAAGACCTCAATTCAGGATGGACGGTGCCTCTGTGCGAGGTGCCTAACTAAGAGTAAGCTTCCAGCGGAAAAATTTGGGTACTCTAAAGTGACAACAACTAATAGACTATCGCAACTAAACAGGATGATACAACATATTTGAACTTTTCGCTGCTCTATTTATCGATGTTTCTCACAATAAGCTGGAGTTCATCCTATACACGTCGCTCGACTGATCGGTCATTTTGACCACTCTTCCCCACCCTACCGGACGTCGAACCCCTTGATCCAGGAAGCCCCGGAACAGTAGGATCAAGAATGTTCCATTCAACAATCGCTGTGTAAACATCGGAACAGTCAACGTGAGACGCCTGTCGAACGAAGTCCGACTACAAGAGCTGCAAGGAAGCCCTGAAGAACACCCGACTCGATATATTGACCCTAACGGAACTGCGTTGGAAAGGAACTGGATGTATGGATCTACCACATTCACATTATCGATTTTACTATGCTGGTCCTGAACACGCACAAGGTCCCTCCGGCACAGGCTTTCTCGTAAGTGAACGAATTTTACCGTACATATCAACCTTCACTGGAGAAAGTAAAAGAATCTCAAGTTTGGATGTGAAGATAGGTAAAATCACGATAAGATTTTTCTCAACTTACGTACCTTCCAAGACAAACGACAAGGATTACGAAGACGAAGAATGGAACCAAGCAGAGTGCGTTTTTCAAAACAACATCGTCCACAGCAAGAGAGCCTATCACATGAAGACCAAGAATAACGAATCAGAAATACATATAATTGTACTAGGAGACTTTAACGCAAAGCTTGGCACACGAATAAGCGATATCGAGACTTCGGTAGGATGCTGCGGATATAACACAGAGGCCTGTAGTAAAGCTCGGTCACGGGAGATGATCTCCCCTGAGACACTTATATGAGGCTTTGTCGGGTGAGATGAGGACTGCCCACTTTCCATGGTGTAAATATGCAAGGCCACCCTACAGGTGAGGTTCAGATGAAGCCCGGCAGGGAGATCAGCTCCCGACCGGAGTCATCGGAGATGAGCCGGGCGACGACATAAGGTAAATACTGTGCTAAAGAGGAGAGCACAGAGAAAAACCCCGTAAGTTGCTCTCGAGTAAACATCACAGATGACTTTCTTTTGCGGTGCAAAACTCCCAAAATTGCACAATTTCGGGCGCCTAAGTGAGTGAGGATCGATGAATAGCTGATCGCGCGACGAAATCGGAAAAAAGTTTTTTTTTGCATTTTCTTGCAGTCGTTGCTTGTTTTTTTTTTCGAAGAACCGCTTCAAATAACAAGAATGTGAATTTACGTTTCTATTTATTTTTGCTAAGTGTATTTTTTCCTCGTATGTATGCCAAAATAGTGTGTATTTGTTTTATCTTGTTGTTTGCTAGGTGAAAATCTCTGATAGCGGCTATCATCGATTTTTCGATAGCGGCCGCTATCAAAGGTTGCCGGGCCAAGCAGCAAAAATGGTGCCGCTAGCCGCACTCGAACCACGACCCCGCCACTTGCACATTAGTCTTATCCATTTGACTAATAATGCACAAATGGCAGAAACGTTCCACCTTTGAAAACGCGAATGTCCAGTAAGTGACCTGCTCCAAATCAATCGCTCCCCTGGCATGTGCTGAGGCGCGATGAGATCAGCTCCGATCCGCCTTGAGCGAGATGCTCTGATGGGGGTTTACTACGGGCCAGAGAGAAACGCTCGTAGACAATCGATTATTGAATTCTGTGAAGAAAACAGCCATCGAGCAATGTCTACCTTTTTCACTCGTAAAGGCCGCAAATGGACTTGGAACTCACCTGACGGTAAAACTATGAATTGCATCGACCACATCCTTTCTTGCAAATACATCAAATTCACAAGCGTGAGGACTGGATCCCTAAGTTATGAAACCAATCTGTCAAGTCTAGGGGTGTACGGGCCCTAGCTTGATGTGTAGCGGTACAGCTTGGTATTATATATATTTTATTATCTACATATATTACAAGAAAGGGGAAGGGGGAAAACTGACTAAGCAGCCTTACGGTGCGCGGTCGTAGGGGGTCACTGGCTCCTGTCTGACCTTCTCGGCCAGCTCACGGGAGAGCAGGCGGAGCTTAGCTGCGTCCCGACATCTCCATTCCTTCAGAAAGCTCGTCCTCGAGCTTGTTCGGCTGTTGTTGAACGTCTTCCGAGTTACGTGTGTAGGGAGTACACGTGTTACGGCGAGACCATAGAGAACTCCGATTTGGGTACCATAATCTTCAGACTGATTGAGTGGAGGAGTTGGTTTAGGCGGATTGGATAACCAAACAGCGACCTTCAAGGTGGAAGCGGAAATTGTTTAACTAATGAAGTGGAAGCGGAAATTGTTTGATTCATGTATTCTTCCTGCGATTCTGAAATGGATTTATGCTTGGAAACTTGCCAACAGAAATGAGATAAAATGGTCAAGAGAACTATTGGAATGGCGACCATTTCAACAGCGTCCAGTAGAACGACCGAGGATGAGATGGAGAGATGTATTTCAGGAGAAGCTTGGCACTTGCAACTGGCAAAGAGTAGCAAGATCACTCACGTTGAAAGAATGGATCAATTTGTTTGGGTGCCACATATTGTAATAATATGAGAGGCAAATAAATTTGAATCTAAATCACAATAAGCGAAATGCACAAACAAGGTCCGGCACCAAGTGGGCAAATGACAAGCTGGAAGTGGTTTTGGGTGAATAAAGCAAAGAGAATGCCTGCGGGGTTCGGAACCTTGAGCGGGACAAATGATCAAGTGTGCTGGGCGCTGGTAAAAATGATAGTTGGAATGGCCAACGATTCTGGGCTCTATCCTAATGAGCTTTCTCGTCAAATCGCGCCGTCGCCGTCGCTGATTGTCGCACGCGCGACGTCACTTAACCAAGTTTGAACACCATGCACTAAAGGATAATCGTCGACGACTGCCCCGACTCGTGCAATAACACCACCTTGGGCATGCCTTACTACTTTCCAGCTTGACAGTGCGCTGCAGCGCGCGGGGACTTGGTAACTCGCAGCATACCTGTAATGGATTGAGGGAGATATACAGTCAGTACTATAACCGTCAAATACCACTTGACAATGCGACCCCACGCGAGTCTTTAGGGTGACGGAGTTGTGCACGAGGAGAATTGGGTGATTCAACCTTTATTAACAAATATAAAATAATTACAAATATAACAATATAAAATTCAAATAAACGATATTGCAAGCGAAGTATAGTACCAGCATATGAGATTCTGTTTATGGCAAAACGGTAGTGATAAAATACTTGATATGTTTTGGCCTAATCGAACTGAAAGTCGATGTGGCTATGGCATTAATACCGAGTAAATCTAGAAATCAAGACTAACTGTAGCAAACAATAAACAGTGACACGTTATTCAGCATAAGGAGGAGATTACCAGCTGCAAATTTCTCACTCCATTTTCATACATGCAGCTGCAAAAGGATGCAAAAAAAGACTGACTGCTGCGCTTGAACGCTTACATTGCAAATAAGGAATAGAATATACGAATTATAAAAATATCGGTCGAGTTTCTCGACAATCTTTGTCCTTTCCTTGTCCTGTCCTGTCCTACTTCAAGCTGGAAAGGCTCCAAAAAAGCACCCCCACGGTGGTGTAATTGCATCAGATGAGGCAGTCGTCGACGAATATCATTTACTGCATGCGTAACGATATGGCACCAAATTTCTTATATGACGAAAATGGGCTAGTGGGGAAGGTATGAAAATTTATGAAAAACTCATGTGATTGAATGGTGTACTAAGCTTGTTTTCTGAAATTTCTCTAATTGGCGAGTGGAAATGTAAATGGCTCGGTTACAAAGCACAGGTGACGATGTGGTACAAAACTCGGTATACAATAGACACAGGCCTGTAGGATTAACTGAAAAGTTACTGAAGGCTGTGGCAAGCTTTTTTTTTGAAAACTTCCCATTACCAAGCACGAAATTTGGTCTGTGTACTCGCAGTGAGGACTAAGGAACTAAGTATGAGAATCTATGGAATATTTATGTGATTAAAAAGCTTGGTTAACTTTTTTTCCAAATAAGGTGGGCAATCGCTCAACTAATGCCGACCTGAGGTAGGCAGAACCTCCATTTTACGTAAGGTTTTCAAAATTTACATAAATCTGTTCTACACTCAAAGCTTAGTATATGATAACATTTCGGTGCCAAAACTCCTTCTCTCCTCTTGTTAGGGTCCGGAATAGTGAAAAAGCCGCTTCAATGGAACAACCCAAGCACCTGGAGAGATCAAGTGGGAAATCGGAAAAATCGATAGTGGCAAAGGCGAAATCGTTTCATCGATGTTAGTCTGCTACCTTAGTGTTGGGCCGTGTACGCATAGCAAGCTTACAAAGGGAAACGCTTGACCGAACGGAAAGACATGAACGTTTCAAAATGCAGCTCCCACTCATTTCGTATCAAATTCAGATTACTACGTAATCTGTAAGTAGTTTCCAAAAGCAAAGCATCTGCTTTAGTCCGGTTTCAGTACATTCTTGATTGAAGAAAATGGCTTTGCAATGGTGAGAAGCTTAGTTCCACTTATCCAAGGATTGTCACTGACTTGTTCTAACTAATTACTAGCCCGCGTTTTTTACCGACATTTCAAATTTGGGTGATCTTGGCAGAAAACAAGGCATATGTAAAATGCAAGGCAAGGCATATGTATGCACTGAGCGTAAGTTCAGATACCTCCGAGAACGGGTCGCTAAATTTTTGAAAACTTATATGATTTACAGAAATGTGCAGCTGGCTTTTTTGCACTTGTAAATAATCAAAATAACTTTGTAAATTCTTTGAAAATTTGAATTGTCTTGTAAAATTTTCTTGCGGGCGCGGCTGCATCACGCCTACTTCTTCTTTGATTTTTGGGTTATGAGCCTGGAAAAGGTGGGTTCCCTAAAAAAATTCAAAAATTTCCCCTCCTCCCTCCCCTGAAATTTTGGGACTCACTTTCCAGGAACGTATATGTGCACTTTATCTTGCATATCAACGAGACTATGATAATTAAAGGGTGAACACGAGCTGAAAATCTAACCCGACAGTGCTGACGAGGAAATGGTCAGAAGTCAACCCAGCCATATAGGCGTCCGCGCAGGGCGCGGAGAGTGCGCAAGGTGTGCACTGCGCGTCGCTCCTCTTTCCCCGCGCACTTTCGCCGCATGTTTTCTCTGTGCCCGTACTATCTTCACTGTACGCGACAGCGTTACTCTCCGAGCACAGCGCGGACGGCCTATACCGAACAAGGTGTAAGCTGATATCAACTCGCCTTAAGAGCCTGATATCACGCATACGTTGGTTATCGTCCAAACGACTATTTGAAGGAATTATGAGCTTCTGAACTGACGAAATCATTCAAGTCTTAATGAATGTATTTCGTTGAAAGGCTCTGACGGAGCTCAGTTGTAGTGATTTTGAATATTCTAGTACAAGAGCCTAGGTTATGTTTTTGGAACGTTCTTCGTTTAAGAGGCGCTTTAGAATATGTGCCAAACTTCACATTTGAGTGCCCATAACCCTTCAAGATAGTCGATCGGAAGATAGTATAGTCGTCCTCAACCCACTAGTCGGTCGGTGGGCGAATTCGAATTTGAACTCGAGCAGGCCGGTCGCGGCGCAGCGCGGCACCTCAGCCTTCAGTTCAAATTTATGCATGTTTTTATCATTATCCTCATTACTTGTTTGTTAATCTTTGCAACGCGAGGTATGTACGCTAGCAAAATAAAACATCTTGTTCTGGTCGAGCGTTGTTTTCGTTTTGCTAAGCTCATAACTTCAACACTGTATACAGATAACTTGGAGAAATGATAGAAGGATCTGCTGTAAGTCTTTTCTTCGTAAGTAATGAGTGCAGAATTACTGCTATAGTGGTGAATTGTATGTCATAATCGCCATCTCTATCGTTTCTCAAAGCCCACTCAAACAAAAACCGAGCACAGCAGCCAGAAACGACGCTTAATAATAACAAGACGTCAATTTTGTTCAAGAACTTTGTCAAAATACACGAATTACCAATCAAAGGCAAGAAGACATTGGAATAAATAGCGAAAATTTGAACTGAGGACTGAGGTGCCGCGCTCCGCCGCGACCGGCCTGCTCCAGCTCGAATTCGAATTCGTCCACTGAACCGGCTAGTGAGGTGAGGACGACTATAGACATGAATTTGTAAAAGCGTTTCAAGAGGAGTTTGATTACAGCTCGTTTTGAATGGCTGGGGTGAGTTCTGACCATTCTTTGTTGTGCATGTTATACGTAGGACAGATCAAATGTAAAAATTAGAACTTTTTGATAATTTCCTCTCACAAGAGTAGTTCAGCGGATTTCGTTGTTCTGTTATGCCAACTAGTTCTATCTCAAGTATGCCACTGTCTAAATTCCAGCATTCTTCGGCGTTTTGTTAAGTTTGAAAAAGCTAACGTGCACCTGGGTTCCGTGCGGTCGCCACCCATGTATGATGTAGGATTTAGAGCATCAAAATGTATAGCGTCTCTTAACACACTCCTTCTAGACCTACAAAAAAGGAGATGTACGTGGGCTTAAAAATCACGCTTGTCGTTATAGTGCGGCAACGAAAATGACGAGTTTTCCAAAAAGGCGGAACGTAAGGAGCGGCAAACCTCGATTATGCTCATCGCCATCGTGCTCTTGTTTATTTCATGCAATACATTGGCATTTGTCTGCAATATCATGGAGAATTTGGACGAAGTAAGTGCATACATAACAAGTGTATTCATTTCTCGCAAACATACTAATACGAAATTAGAAAAAAGTTTTAGGTTGGTCCCGTTTATCAAAGTATGGTGACATTCAATAATTTGTTGGTGAGTTCCCACTTAATGAGATGATTTTGTGAGCATCATTTTTGTATGTTTGGGAACTGAGATAACGTGTGGATTCTGCTATAGCTAATACTAGCTGCGCTCCCCGGTCCCGCCCGGGCCGCGGGTCCGCTGCGTGGCGTAGAGTCTGTTCCAAATCCTCTTATGGCTTACCATTTCTTCATTTCTTCCAATTTGTATCTTTTCTTTTCTCCTGCCTCAGTCCGAGTTAACTGCAGCGCTCCTCTAGTACCTTGGTAAAATCGCCTTCCCCCTCGACAGCCTCGCTTCGTGACACCGCATCCTCCTCACCGCAAAATCTTAATGATCTCTATCGCCCCTTAATACTACTAAACTTAAAATGATTGATATGCTTTCATTTTCCTAGATGTAAGTAAACAAATCAATAAATCGATAGAAAGACCCAACGAAAAGGCGAAAAAGCAGCCTATCTTTTGCTCCGTGTCTCATTTATAGGGGAATAAACTTCAGTCCCTTCGGTTTACGTACAAAGGAGCCTATAAGCGACAAACATCCTAATAAACAAAGGTGTAGTGCTTGAGTTATATATATACTAGCTGGCTTACCCGGCTCCGCCCGGTTCTGTCAAAACGATAAAGGTTCCATTCCTACCCCTGTGCAACCTTTCCCTGTGCCCACTTTTGCTTGAAATTCCCTATTCCCGTTGTGTTAGTAATCAGTATGCTCACCTACCTTCCTCACCAACCTCTAGCCCCGTAACTCAAACTTCGCAAAAAGTCGATAAAATTGATAAAAGTAATGGACGATTTCAAAAACTAATATTGTATTCGTAATCAGCATGCTCGATTACCCCCCTATGCCAACTCCCAGCCCCGTAGCTCAAACTTTGCAAAAAAATCGATAAAATCGATAAAAGTAACGGATGTTTCTAAAAACCAATATTGTATTCGTAATCAGCATGCTCTCGATTATTCCCCTATGCCAACTACCGACCCCGTAGGTGAACTCTGCAAAAAAAATCGATAAAAATCGATAAAATCGATATCGATCGATAACGAGAAGTAGCCTATGACACGCTACCCGCCTTGAAGCATATGTTTGCCAAGTTTGGTCGAAATCGGTTCAGAAATAAAAATTTCTATCCCGCACATACATACAGACAGACTTACATACATGCACACATTCAGCTTTATATATAAGACTAGCGACCCTACGGGTCGCTAGCAAGTGGGTTGAGGCCAATACAATAGTGAGTCAAGACTACACTTATTTGCACACTAACAATAGGCTCTCGTTTCTCAAACACTGGATACTACTAAATGATGACCTTCAAAAAAAGACATTTGGAAAAAAAATTTGTTTCATGTTGCAGCTTACGGCACAGTAACAAACGAAACTATTGAAAATATGCGGCGTTGTTTTTGAGCATTAATAGTCTGACCAAAGTTATATCGGATTATTATGGGTTATTCGGAAAGTTCTGCCAATTTTTTCCAAACAAGGCTTCCTTTGCAAAGTGATGAAAATTTAAGTGCGCTCCCCTGAAGTTTCAACAAGGTTATGAATTCTTTTCATTTCCCCAGAAGTCCATGCATTGGATTTAAATTCCTTTCGCACTTTAGCGCTTCTGTCGATAACCTTGATTAATAAAGTTTTCCTACAAGACAGCCTTTCCTTTACATCCTCAAATTTTCTAGTGGTATATATTTCCCTTTTTTATTCAATCTTTTCCTCAGATAACACAGAGTTCGCAAAACGCCCCTCAGTCCCACTTTAGGACCGCCGTCACTTTTTTCACTGCAAAAACCCTTGTAATGAATCCAAAGGTTTTGCTACTACAAGGTTTTTTCAAAAGTGAAGCGAAATCTAGTAAATACCCAAGCGAAATCTATTGGATACTTTTCCGGGAGTAGTGGAATTTTTGTAATTCTGAAATTTCATGCACATGCAAATAACTATGATACTTCAAGGCCTCTGCCTTTCTCAAAAGGACGCGGAACCCGCTCAATGCCTCCAAAGCTTTCCTATCAAAAATACAACATTTTCTAAACCTTCCCAAAAATCTGCACAGTTCTAAACTTTTCTGGACCTCGCGGCTTCCTACCAGAGAAGATACGGAGCCTTTCACACATCTGAAACTCTGTTAAAAGTATCGCCGTATTTTTTACATCTCTCCAGTCCCAAGCGATGCCAAAAAATGTTTTCTATAATGTTCTCTCAATGAGCAACATGCACCCATTAGAAAACACTTTGCCTAAACTACCGCCATTTCTTTCATATCGTTGAAAGTTCTAACAAAAGATCCTTTCTTACAACTCTGAATTTCTGTCAAAAAACGGAGCCCCTTGAGCATCCTTTAGTTCTCTTACTAAACAAACAGAGACTTTATAATAATACAAAATCCATCCTTGCATATAAATTTCTTTGATGCTCCGAGGCCTTCTTGCGAAAAGTGAAAGGACCTCCTCCCACTCGAAATTATACAGTGCAAGCACTTCCTTCTAAATTTTAGAAAATCCGGCCAGAAGTGAGACGGAATCCCTTTCTTGTTGATAATCCAAATTGAAATTGTAAGAAATTCCCTCACTTTCAGACGCTATTTCAAAGTGACCTTCCAGATTTCGCGGAACCCTTTAGGTACCCCCTAATTTCTTTTGTGAGAAGAGCACCTATATTTCCTTCACAAGCTCTTCTTATAAAGAATACAGGATTTGTTTTACAAATCCGTAAGAGACCATGCAAAAAAGCATCAAAAGCATCAAAAGCATCTTCAGCATCTTCATCGAAAGCAAAATGAAAAGCTTTGTAATCTGTCTTGTCTCATAAACCATTTTGTGCTTCTCAGCAAAACCAAAGTTTACACTGCAAACCTGAGAGCAGAAGTGGAATTTTTTCACAGATTTAACGATTTTTAAGAAATCAAACTTGAAAATTTTTTTTCGTAAAAGCATTCTATAGTAGAATTGTCGACAGGATCCGGCACGAGGTGGGCAAATGACAAGCTGGAAATCGTTATTGGTGGAAAAAGCAAGGGGAAATCGTTTTTGCAGGGTCCGGGGCGAAGCCCCGTAAAAAGATTCTAGGTGCAAGCAAAAGAAGGTCGAATCATGCTTATTACCTTATACAGGACTTATCAACGAAATGTCGCTTGAATCAGCATCTTCACTGCCGCGCTGAACTAGCATCTCTCTCGCAAACATGCTCTCTGATCACTTTCCCGAGGCGAGCGTGGGAAAGGCGGAGCCTCAATCGATTGAAAGTGATTGGAGAGCATGTTTATGGAAAAGACGCAAACTCCAGTGCGGGAGTGGAGATGTTGATGCAATCGACACTGCATTTGATAAGCTCTGTACATCTAATTCATTGGAATGTAGTTTTCATAAGCCTCAACGCACAGCAGACTTTGCGCGCGCTACGCCGCGCCGCCGCTAATTGCCGCGCGCGCGACGTCGCATAAGCGATGCCGTTGAACAGCATGATTACATGATTAATTCTCAATGCAGGCGTAACGATATAGCACCAAATTACGTAAGCGAACGAAGAGAGCCTAGTAGAAACAAAGTATGAAATATTATGAAAAACTTGAATGGGAGGTGCATTAAGCATTTTTTCTAAAAATTTTGCAAAACTGGCAAATGAAGAGTGAATTCAATGGCTCGTTTGCAGCGCGCAGATGACCATACAGTATGAAACTTGGTAGGTACATGAACACGGGCCTGCAGGGTTTCACTTAGAAGTTTCATTGGAAATTTATGTGACGGTTGTGGCAAGCTTTTTTCTAAAAATTTCCCACTATTAAGAAAATGCAGAAATGGCTCGTTTGCAGCGCAGAGAAAGCGAAATCGCGCGAGACTTGGTGTGTATACGCGCAGTAGTTCTAAGGAACAATGTATAAAGAATTATGAAAAACTTATGTGAATGAAGAATGTGCCCAACTATTTTCCAAATTGGGTGGGAAATTGCCCACCTAATGCCCACCTGAGGTGGGCAAAACTTTCAATCCACGTAAGTTTTTCAAATTTACATAAATTTGTTGTACATCTAAAATTTACTACATGGTGAAATTTTGGTTCCGAAACTCCTCCTCTTTTCTTTGTTAGAGCCCAAAATCGCATCAGCACCCTAGCTTTCTAAGATGGAAAACAGTCAATCGGTCAATCCCAGCCAATCGATACGCGCGAACGGCGTCTCTCAGTACTTTTCTGCGTTACTTTGATATTTTTCCGTTCCTTCATCATTTTCCTGCTTATTCTTCTTCCTGTTTTCTATCTTGATAAGGTGAGCAGTAATTAGAGGAATTTGTGCATTTTGGGCGCTTTTGAGCGCTTTTAGGCGAAGTGTGGCCGGTGCTCTCGTTGCACAAGCACAAAGCATCTTTTTTGGACTCAAGGGGGTATTCGTAAAATTATTGGGATCAAAGGGAATTGGTTTTGGAAAACCCCGTTTGCCCACCTCGTGCCGGACCCTGATTGTCGAGCCGCCAGCGAGACCGGAATTGCACTTCTCATTCCTAGGGGCAAAAACAATTTTTCAGAGTAGTCAAAAAATTTGCAGAAATTAAGTGCTAAAGGTATTTCGTGTCCTGCTGCAATTATTATCAAGTCGTCTTTTTCCAGCGAAAATGAGATTTGCACATTGCCAAAGTGGAATCTTCCAGGGTATTATTAAAAACTTGTATCAAGAGCAAGAATTTTTCCGCAAGACAATTTGCAGTAAAATCTTTGGGCTATCTTCAAGTATACAAATCCACTGAGAGCAGCTCTCACCAAATTTCACAAAAAATATTTTCAAAGAAAAAAGTTTCTTTGGGAATAGCTCGCAAATAAGTATAAGCCAGTCCGTCTTTCATACCAAGCTCAAAAGGAGGGGGAGGGGGGGGGGGGAGGGAGCAACAGTAGGACTTCTCAGGCTAGAAGAACCCAAGGGTATCTTCTTTTTTGAGTTTTACTGTGACCATCCTGAGTTTAATGTAAATTCCTGCCGCATGGAGTCCCTCTCCTTCCGGCCAGCGAAACCAAGTTGACCCTGTTTTTTTCTTTTTTTTGGGAGCAGAAGTAGAATTTTTGTTAGTTTAGTTGAATGCAAGCATCTTTCAATAGATTTTAATAGATTGTCTGTGAAAAACTGGGATTTTAAGAAAAATTTGAAGCCGCATGAAGTCCCTCGTCTTTCCTGCCAGCGAGACCTCGTTCACCCTGCTCTTTTCTTTTTGGGCAAAAGTAGGAAATCCTTAGCGAAAAAACTGAAAGTCCATTCGACAAATTCTAAACTTTGTCTCTAAAACCTTGGAACTTTGAAAATTTAGCCTATAAAGTCCCTGGCCCCTTCCAAGGGAACCGTGTTCGCCCTGCTGTTTCCTTTCTAGGCAGAAGTAGGAATTTTTCAGTGGGAAAACCTAAAAGTAGATTGTTTGTGAGATCTTGGAGTTCTTTTGAAAAATGTTCGTGCCCGATATAGTCTGGCCCTTTCCATGGAGACCATATTCCCCTGCTCTTTTGTTTTTGGGCAAAAGTAGGAATTTCTCAGTGAAAAAAACTATGAAAATTTTGCGCTCATAAAGTCCTTGGTCCTTTGCAAGGAGGTCATATTCGCCCTGCTGTTTTTCTTTTTGCGCAAAAGTATGAATTTTTCAGTGAAAAAAAAAACTAAAAGAGTTCTTCTCTAGAGTTTGTTTGTCAGCCCTTGAAGTTTTTAAAAAAAAAGTTCGTGCCCCATAGAGCCCATAGTCTTTTTTTGCCAGCGAGACCA
The DNA here is from genome assembly GCA_958299035.1 of Cylicocyclus nassatus. Classification (NCBI taxonomy): domain Eukaryota; kingdom Metazoa; phylum Nematoda; class Chromadorea; order Rhabditida; family Strongylidae; genus Cylicocyclus; species Cylicocyclus nassatus. Next base: position 82,267,329 of record CATQJL010000305.1, on the reverse strand, counting down.
TATTCCCCTCATCTTTTCTTTTTGGGCAAAAGTAGGAATTTCTCAGTGAAAAAAAACCAGTTCTTTCAAAAAATATCAAACTTTGAAAACCTTGAAAATTCGAAAATTTCGCGCCCATGAAGTCCCTGGTCCCTTTCAAGGGGACCATATTCGCCTGCTCTTTTGTTTTTGGGCAAAGAATTCATCAGTGGGAAAAGAAACCTAAAGATTTTTCTCAAGAGTTCGTTTGTGAGCCCTTGGAGTTCCTTTAAAAAAAGTTCATGTCTCATAGAGCCCCTAGTCTTTCCTGTCAGCGCGACCATATTCGCCCTGCTCTTTTGTTTTTGGGCAAAAGTAGGAATTTGTGAGTGAGAAAAAAAACTTAAAGGTCTTTCGACAAATATCAAACTTTGAAAATTTTGCGCCCATAAAGTCCCCGGTCTCTTTCAAAGGGACCAGTTCGCCCTGCTTTTTCTTTTATGGGCAAAAGTAGGAATTCCCCAGTGGGGAAAAAAATTTTAAAGTTAGTTTGAAAAAGCTTGATACTTCGAAAATTTCGCGCCCATAAAGTCCCTGGCCCCTTTCAAGGGGACCATGTTCGCCCTGCTCTTTTGTTTTTGGGCAGATGTAGGAATTCTTCAGTGAGAAAAAAAATATGAAAATTTCGCGCCCATAAAGTCCCTGGTCCTTTGCAAGGAGGCCATGTTCGCCCTGCTTTTCCTTTATCGGCAAAAGTAGGAATTCCCCAGTGGGGAAAAAAACCTAAGAGTTCTTTCGACAAATTTCAAACTTTGTCACAAAATCTTGGAACTTCGAAAATTTCGCGCCCAAATAGTCCCTGGTCCCTTTCAAAGGGACTATATTCGCCCTGCTCTTTTGTTTTTGGGCAAGAGACATTGACAGTGACATTGCAGATAACTGCAGCACACTCAACTCAAACCTCATAGAACAGCAACCTGCGAGCAACTTGAATTTCATTTAATGCAGCTTTTTCTCCTACTTCTAAAAAAATTTTTTTTGTTTTTCATAGTCTTTGCGGATAAGATTGTAGTTATTTTATGTTTTTGAATGCGCCTCAGACTATACGCGAAGAATTTGAAGTATGGAATTTAGGATCCATGAAGGCTCATTTGCCTTGATGTTGGTGAAACGTGTTGAAACGTTGGATGAAAAGACCGCCTCTGACTAGGCAGAACATATATGTTGAACACATATATATTTGACATATCAAATATGTGCATCAGAATTCTTCTGGAGAAGTAGAAATTTGCAGTCATGATTGCTAATGCCTTAATCGGTACGTTATTCTTAAGCCATTATTCGCTTCTTCAGGTTATGGTGAATGCGTCTTGTAACATATGCGTGTACATGCTGTTCTCGGAGAAATACCGCATGTTATTGCGTCACTTCATCTTCTGCGATTGGTCCAGACAAGGTGAAATGCTGATCAGCTCAGCGATGGCGTAATGTCAAGGATGCACCTCTATCACGGGTAGATTTGACAGTATGAGTGTTCAATAAATTAGTTTATATATTCAATGTTAATTGATGTGAAATTTTTTGTGTTGCTTTACTCAATACTTCAAATGTGATTTCCGTTTCGGGTCAATTACTGCTTACTGCTTTGTAGCTTACTGAGCAATCGTGATAAATGTATTTGTCAATATTGTAAGTTAGTGCTTGATTTTACGAGTAAGTTTAAGCACTTCACTCATTCAAGTACCTCCAAACCAGTTTACGTTCAAAGAAAAAGAAAACGGATGTGAAGTCATAAAACTGACTAAAACCCAATAGGCAGAAAATATCATCGTCATAATTGTAGCAGGCACGGATGCAGGATAAATGATAAGTGAATTCCAGTCACTATCAATTTCACCACCAATCATGAGGTTATTCTCTGCTCAGACGCCAAGCATCCGTTTACGAATCGTTACGTACTTAGATCGCAGTTGTCTCGCCGACGAAATTCGCGTGTTTTGACGGTAGTTTCGATGGTATGACTACGGGACATAACTAAATTGACGAGAAAACCGGGACGACTGCATTTTTTCGTAATAATGCTGCGCGACACATGCAGTTGTCCCGAAATTTTTTTCATACTAGGCCAATGAGCAAAAGCTCCCAAAAGCGAGATTTTTGGGAATTTTCTCAAAATATGGGCGGAAAGTAGACCACATCGCTCTAAAATATTGTTTTGCCTCCTCACCGCTGTACAGCTTTCTTTCGCAATGTCACTCTCGCACTCACGTCTACATTCTGGGGTGAAAAATCGAATCCACTCAGAGCAAAAGCTCCCAAAATCGAGCTTGGGAATTCTCTCAAAATATGGGCGGAAGGTAGACGACATCGCTCTAAAATATTGTTTTGCCTCCTCACCGCTGTACAGCTTTCTTTCGCAATGTCACTCTCGCACTCACGCCTACATTCTGGAGTGAAAAATCGAATCCACTCAGAGCAAAAGCTCCCAAAATCGAGCTTGGGAATTCTCTCAAAATATGGGCGGAAGGTAGACCACATCGCTCTAAAATATTGTTTTGCCCCCTCACCGTTGTACAGCTTTCTTTCGCAATGTCACTCTCGCACTCACGCCTACATTCTGGAGTGAAAAATCGAATCCACCCAGAGCAAAAGCTCCCAAAATCGAGTTTGGGAATTCTCTCAAAATATGGGCGGCAGGTAGACCACATCGCTCTAAAATATTGTTTTGCCCCCTCACCGTTGTACAACTTTCTTTCGCAATGTCACTCTCGCACTCACGTCTACATTCTGGGGTGAAAAATCGAATCCACCCAGAGCAAAAGCTCCCAAAATCGAGTTTGGGAATTCTCTCAAAATATGGGCGGAAGGTAGACCACATCGCTCTAAAATATTGTTCTGCCTCCTCACCGTTGTACAGCTTTCTTTCGCAATGTCACTCTCGCACTCACGCCTACATTCTGGAGTGAAAAATCGAATCCACCCAGAGCAAAAGCTCCCAAAATCGAGTTTGGGAATTCTCTCAAAATATGGGCGGAAAGTAGACCACATCGCTCTAAAATATTGTTTTGCCTCCTCACCGCTGTACAGCTTTCTTTCGCAATGTCACTCTCGCACTCACGTCTACATTCTGGGGTGAAAAATCGAATCCACTCAGAGCAAAAGCTCCCAAAATCGAGCTTGGGAATTCTCTCAAAATATGGGCGGAAGGTAGACGACATCGCTCTAAAATATTGTTTTGCCTCCTCACCGCTGTACAGCTTTCTTTCGCAATGTCACTCTCGCACTCACGCCTACATTCTGGAGTGAAAAATCGAATCCACTCAGAGCAAAAGCTCCCAAAATCGAGCTTGGGAATTCTCTCAAAATATGGGCGGAAGGTAGACCACATCGCTCTAAAATATTGTTTTGCCCCCTCACCGTTGTACAGCTTTCTTTCGCAATGTCACTCTCGCACTCACGCCTACATTCTGGAGTGAAAAATCGAATCCACCCAGAGCAAAAGCTCCCAAAATCGAGTTTGGGAATTCTCTCAAAATATGGGCGGCAGGTAGACCACATCGCTCTAAAATATTGTTTTGCCCCCTCACCGTTGTACAACTTTCTTTCGCAATGTCACTCTCGCACTCACGTCTACATTCTGGGGTGAAAAATCGAATCCACCCAGAGCAAAAGCTCCCAAAATCGAGTTTGGGAATTCTCTCAAAATATGGGCGGAAGGTAGACCACATCGCTCTAAAATATTGTTCTGCCTCCTCACCGTTGTACAGCTTTCTTTCGCAATGTCACTCTCGCACTCACGCCTACATTCTGGAGTGAAAAATCGAATCCACCCAGAGCAAAAGCTCCCAAAATCGAGTTTGGGAATTCTCTCAAAATATGGGCGGAAAGTAGACCACATCGCTCTAAAATATTGTTTTGCCTCCTCACCGCTGTACAGCTTTCTTTCGCAATGTCACTCTCGCACTCACGTCTACATTCTGGGGTGAAAAATCGAATCCACTCAGAGCAAAAGCTCCCAAAATCGAGCTTGGGAATTCTCTCAAAATATGGGCGGAAGGTAGACGACATCGCTCTAAAATATTGTTTTGCCTCCTCACCGCTGTACAGCTTTCTTTCGCAATGTCACTCTCGCACTCACGCCTACATTCTGGAGTGAAAAATCGAATCCACTCAGAGCAAAAGCTCCCAAAATCGAGCTTGGGAATTCTCTCAAAATATGGGCGGAAGGTAGACCACATCGCTCTAAAATATTGTTTTGCCCCCTCACCGTTGTACAGCTTTCTTTCGCAATGTCACTCTCGCACTCACGCCTACATTCTGGAGTGAAAAATCGAATCCACCCAGAGCAAAAGCTCCCAAAATCGAGTTTGGGAATTCTCTCAAAATATGGGCGGCAGGTAGACCACATCGCTCTAAAATATTGTTTTGCCCCCTCACCGTTGTACAACTTTCTTTCGCAATGTCACTCTCGCACTCACGTCTACATTCTGGGGTGAAAAATCGAATCCACCCAGAGCAAAAGCTCCCAAAATCGAGTTTGGGAATTCTCTCAAAATATGGGCGGAAGGTAGACCACATCGCTCTAAAATATTGTTCTGCCTCCTCACCGTTGTACAGCTTTCTTTCGCAATGTCACTCTCGCACTCACGCCTACATTCTGGAGTGAAAAATCGAATCCACCCAGAGCAAAAGCTCCCAAAATCGAGTTTGGGAATTCTCTCAAAATATGGGCGGAAGGTAGACCACATCGCTCTAAAATATTGTTTTGCCTCCTCACCGTTGTACAGCTTTCTTTCGCAATGTCACTCTCGCACTCACGCCTACATTCTGGAGTGAGAAATCGAATCCACCCAGAGCAAAAGCTCCCAAAATCGAGTTTGGGAATTCTCTCAAAATATGGGCGGAAGGTAGACCACATCGCTCTAAAATATTGTTTTGCCCCCTCACCGTTGTACAACTTTCTTTCGCAATGTCACTCTCGCACTCACGCCTACATTCTGGAGTGAAAAATCGAATCCACTCAGAGCAAAAGCTCCCAAAATCGAGTTTGCGAATTCTCTCAAAATATGGGCGGCAGGTAGACCACATCGCTCTAAAATATTGTTTTGCCCCCTCACCGTTGTACAACTTTCTTTCGCAATGTCACTCTCGCACTCACGTCTACATTCTGGGGTGAAAAATCGAATCCACCCAGAGCAAAAGCTCCCAAAAGCGAGATTTTTGGGAATTCTTTCAAAATATGGGCGGAAGGTAGACCACATCGCTCTAAAATATTGTTCTGCCTCCTCACCGTTGTACAGCTTTCTTTCGCAATGTCACTCTCGCACTCACGTCTACATTCTGGGGTGAAAAATCGAATCCACCCAGAGCAAAAGCTCCCAAAATCGAGTTTGGGAATTCTCTCAAAATATGGGCGGAAGGTAGACCACATCGCTCTAAAATATTGTTTTGCCCCCTCACCGTTGTACAACTTTCTTTCGCAATGTCACTCTCGCACTCACGTCTACATTCTGGGGTGAAAAATCGAATCCACCCAGAGCAAAAGCTCCCAAAAGCGAGATTTTTGGGAATTCTTTCAAAATATGGGCGGAAGGTAGACCACATCGCTCTAAAATATTGTTCTGCCTCCTCACCGTTGTACAGCTTTCTTTCGCAATGTCACTCTCGCACTCACGCCTACATTCTGGAGTGAAAAATCGAATCCACCCAGAGCAAAAGCTCCCAAAATCGAGTTTGGGAATTCTCTCAAAATATGGGCGGAAGGTAGACCACATCGCTCTAAAATATTGTTTTGCCTCCTCACCGTTGTACAGCTTTCTTTCGCAATGTCACTCTCGCACTCACGCCTACATTCTGGAGTGAAAAATCGAATCCACCCAGAGCAAAAGCTCCCAAAATCGAGTTTGGGAATTCTCTCAAAATATGGGCGGAAGGTAGACCACATCGCTCTAAAATATTGTTTTGCCCCCTCACCGTTGTACAACTTTCTTTCGCAATGTCACTCTCGCACTCACGCCTACATTCTGGAGTGAAAAATCGAATCCACTCAGAGCAAAAGCTCCCAAAATCGAGTTTGGGAATTCTCTCAAAATATGGGCGGCAGGTAGACCACATCGCTCTAAAATATTGTTTTGCCCCCTCACCGTTGTACAACTTTCTTTCGCAATGTCACTCTCGCACTCACGTCTACATTCTGGGGTGAAAAATCGAATCCACCCAGAGCAAAAGCTCCCAAAAGCGAGATTTTTGGGAATTCTTTCAAAATATGGGCGGAAGGTAGACCACATCGCTCTAAAATATTGTTCTGCCTCCTCACCGTTGTACAGCTTTCTTTCGCAATGTCACTCTCGCACTCACGTCTACATTCTGGGGTGAAAAATCGAATCCACCCAGAGCAAAAGCTCCCAAAATCGAGTTTGGGAATTCTCTCAAAATATGGGCGGAAGGTAGACCACATCGCTCTAAAATATTGTTTTGCCCCCTCACCGTTGTACAACTTTCTTTCGCAATGTCACTCTCGCACTCACGTCTACATTCTGGGGTGAAAAATCGAATCCACCCAGAGCAAAAGCTCCCAAAATCGAGTTTGGGAATTCTCTCAAAATATGGGCGGAAGGTAGACCACATCGCTCTAAAATATTGTTCTGCCTCCTCACCGTTGTACAGCTTTCTTTCGCAATGTCACTCTCGCACTCACGCCTACATTCTGGAGTGAAAAATCGAATCCACCCAGAGCAAAAGCTCCCAAAATCGAGTTTGGGAATTCTCTCAAAATATGGGCGGAAGGTAGACCACATCGCTCTAAAATATTGTTTTGCCTCCTCACCGTTGTACAACTTTCTTTAGCAATGTCACTCTCGCGCTCACGTCTACATTCTGGGGTGAAAAATCGAATCCACCCAGAGCAAAAGCTCCCAAAATCGAGTTTGGGAATTCTCTCAAAATATGGGCGGAAGGTAGACCACATCGCTCTAAAATATTGTTCTGCCTCCTCACCGTTGTACAGCTTTCTTTCGCAATGTCACTCTCGCACTCACGCCTACATTCTGGAGTGAAAATTCGAATCCACCCAGAGCAAAAGCTCCCAAAATCGAGTTTGGGAATTCTCTCAAAATATGGGCGGAAGGTAGACCACATCGCTCTAAAATATTGTTTTGCCCCCTCACCGTTGTACAACTTTCTTTAGCAATGTCACTCTCGCGCTCACGTCTACATTCTGGGGTGAAAAATCGAATCCACCCAGAGCAAAAGCTCCCAAAATCGAGTTTGGGAATTCTCTCAAAATATGGGCGGAAGGTAGACCACATCGCTCTAAAATATTGTTTTGCCTCCTCACCGTTGTACAGCTTTCTTTCGCAATGTCACTCTCGCACTCACGCCTACATTCTGGAGTGAAAAATCGAATCCACTCAGAGCAAAAGCTCCCAAAATCGAGTTTGGGAATTCTCTCAAAATATGGGCGGCAGGTAGACCACATCGCTCTAAAATATTGTTTTGCCCCCTCACCGTTGTACAACTTTCTTTCGCAATGTCACTCTCGCACTCACGTCTACATTCTGGGGTGAAAAATCGAATCCACCCAGAGCAAAAGCTCCCAAAAGCGAGATTTTTGGGAATTCTTTCAAAATATGGGCGGAAGGTAGACCACATCGCTCTAAAATATTGTTCTGCCTCCTCACCGTTGTACAGCTTTCTTTCGCAATGTCACTCTCGCACTCACGCCTACATTCTGGAGTGAAAAATCGAATCCACCCAGAGCAAAAGCTCCCAAAATCGAGTTTGGGAATTCTCTCAAAATATGGGCGGAAGGTAGACCACATCGCTCTAAAATATTGTTCTGCCTCCTCACCGTTGTACAGCTTTCTTTCGCAATGTCACTCTCGCACTCACGCCTACATTCTGGAGTGAAAAATCGAATCCACCCAGAGCAAAAGCTCCCAAAATCGAGTTTGGGAATTCTCTCAAAATATGGGCGGAAGGTAGACCACATCGCTCTAAAATATTGTTTTGCCCCCTCACCGTTGTACAACTTTCTTTAGCAATGTCACTCTCGCGCTCACGTCTACATTCTGGGGTGAAAAATCGAATCCACCCAGAGCAAAAGCTCCCAAAATCGAGTTTGGGAATTCTCTCAAAATATGGGCGGAAGGTAGACCACATCGCTCTAAAATATTGTTTTGCCCCCTCACCGTTGTACAACTTTCTTTCGCAATGTCACTCTCGCACTCACGTCTACATTCTGGGGTGAAAAATCGAATCCACCCAGAGCAAAAGCTCCCAAAAGCGAGATTTTTGGGAATTCTTTCAAAATATGGGCGGAAGGTAGACCACATCGCTCTAAAATATTGTTCTGCCTCCTCACCGTTGTACAGCTTTCTTTCGCAATGTCACTCTCGCACTCACGCCTACATTCTGGAGTGAAAAATCGAATCCACCCAGAGCAAAAGCTCCCAAAATCGAGTTTGGGAATTCTCTCAAAATATGGGCGGAAGGTAGACCACATCGCTCTAAAATATTGTTTTGCCCCCTCACCGTTGTACAACTTTCTTTAGCAATGTCACTCTCGCGCTCACGTCTACATTCTGGGGTGAAAAATCGAATCCACCCAGAGCAAAAGCTCCCAAAATCGAGTTTGGGAATTCTCTCAAAATATGGGCGGAAGGTAGACCACATCGCTCTAAAATATTGTTTTGCCCCCTCACCGTTGTACAACTTTCTTTCGCAATGTCACTCTCGCACTCACGTCTACATTCTGGGGTGAAAAATCGAATCCACCCAGAGCAAAAGCTCCCAAAAGCGAGATTTTTGGGAATTCTTTCAAAATATGGGCGGAAGGTAGACCACATCGCTCTAAAATATTGTTCTGCCTCCTCACCGTTGTACAGCTTTCTTTCGCAATGTCACTCTCGCACTCACGCCTACATTCTGGAGTGAAAAATCGAATCCACCCAGAGCAAAAGCTCCCAAAATCGAGTTTGGGAATTCTCTCAAAATATGGGCGGAAGGTAGACCACATCGCTCTAAAATATTGTTCTGCCTCCTCACCGTTGTACAGCTTTCTTTCGCAATGTCACTCTCGCACTCACGCCTACATTCTGGAGTGAAAAATCGAATCCACCCAGAGCAAAAGCTCCCAAAATCGAGTTTGGGAATTCTCTCAAAATATGGGCGGAAGGTAGACCACATCGCTCTAAAATATTGTTTTGCCCCCTCACCGTTGTACAACTTTCTTTAGCAATGTCACTCTCGCGCTCACGTCTACATTCTGGGGTGAAAAATCGAATCCACCCAGAGCAAAAGCTCCCAAAATCGAGTTTGGGAATTCTCTCAAAATATGGGCGGAAGGTAGACCACATCGCTCTAAAATATTGTTTTGCCTCCTCACCGTTGTACAGCTTTCTTTCGCAATGTCACTCTCGCACTCACGTCTACATTCTGGGGTGAAAAATCGAATCCACCCAGAGCAAAAGCTCCCAAAAGCGAGATTTTTGGGAATTCTTTCAAAATATGGGCGGAAGGTAGACCACATCGCTCTAAAATATTGTTCTGCCTCCTCACCGTTGTACAGCTTTCTTTCGCAATGTCACTCTCGCACTCACGCCTACATTCTGGAGTGAAAAATCGAATCCACCCAGAGCAAAAGCTCCCAAAATCGAGTTTGGGAATTCTCTCAAAATATGGGCGGAAGGTAGACCACATCGCTCTAAAATATTGTTCTGCCTCCTCACCGTTGTACAGCTTTCTTTCGCAATGTCACTCTCGCACTCACGCCTACATTCTGGAGTGAAAAATCGAATCCACCCAGAGCAAAAGCTCCCAAAATCGAGTTTGGGAATTCTCTCAAAATATGGGCGGAAGGTAGACCACATCGCTCTAAAATATTGTTTTGCCCCCTCACCGTTGTACAACTTTCTTTAGCAATGTCACTCTCGCGCTCACGTCTACATTCTGGGGTGAAAAATCGAATCCACCCAGAGCAAAAGCTCCCAAAATCGAGTTTGGGAATTCTCTCAAAATATGGGCGGAAGGTAGACCACATCGCTCTAAAATATTGTTCTGCCTCCTCACCGTTGTACAGCTTTCTTTCGCAATGTCACTCTCGCACTCACGCCTACATTCTGGAGTGAAAAATCGAATCCACCCAGAGCAAAAGCTCCCAAAATCGAGTTTGGGAATTCTCTCAAAATATGGGCGGAAGGTAGACCACATCGCTCTAAAATATTGTTTTGCCCCCTCACCGTTGTACAACTTTCTTTAGCAATGTCACTCTCGCGCTCACGCCTACATTCTGGAGTGAAAAATCGAATCCACCCAGAGCAAAAGCTCCCAAAATCGAGTTTGGGAATTCTCTCAAAATATGGGCGGAAGGTAGACCACATCGCTCTAAAATATTGTTTTGCCCCCTCACCGTTGTACAACTTTCTTTAGCAATGTCACTCTCGCGCTCACGTCTACATTCTGGGGTGGAAAATCGAATCCACCCAGAGCAAAAGCTCCCAAAATCGAGTTTGGGAATTCTCTCAAAATATGGGCGGAAGGTAGACCACATCGCTCTAAAATATTGTTTTGCCCCCTCACCGTTGTACAACTTTCTTTAGCAATGTCACTCTCGCGCTCACGTCTACATTCTGGGGTGAAAAATCGAATCCACCCAGAGCAAAAGCTCCCAAAATCGAGTTTGGGAATTCTCTCAAAATATGGGCGGAAGGTAGACCACATCGCTCTAAAATATTGTTTTGCCCCCTCACCGTTGTACAACTTTCTTTCGCAATGTCACTCTCGCACTCACGTCTACATTCTGGGGTGAAAAATCGAATCCACCCAGAGCAAAAGCTCCCAAAAGCGAGATTTTTGGGAATTCTTTCAAAATATGGGCGGAAGGTAGACCACATCGCTCTAAAATATTGTTCTGCCTCCTCACCGTTGTACAGCTTTCTTTCGCAATGTCACTCTCGCACTCACGCCTACATTCTGGAGTGAAAAATCGAATCCACCCAGAGCAAAAGCTCCCAAAATCGAGTTTGGGAATTCTCTCAAAATATGGGCGGAAGGTAGACCACATCGCTCTAAAATATTGTTCTGCCTCCTCACCGTTGTACAGCTTTCTTTCGCAATGTCACTCTCGCACTCACGCCTACATTCTGGAGTGAAAAATCGAATCCACCCAGAGCAAAAGCTCCCAAAATCGAGTTTGGGAATTCTCTCAAAATATGGGCGGAAGGTAGACCACATCGCTCTAAAATATTGTTTTGCCCCCTCACCGTTGTACAACTTTCTTTAGCAATGTCACTCTCGCGCTCACGTCTACATTCTGGGGTGAAAAATCGAATCCACCCAGAGCAAAAGCTCCCAAAATCGAGTTTGGGAATTCTCTCAAAATATGGGCGGAAGGTAGACCACATCGCTCTAAAATATTGTTTTGCCTCCTCACCGTTGTACAGCTTTCTTTCGCAATGTCACTCTCGCACTCACGCCTACATTCTGGAGTGAAAAATCGAATCCACTCAGAGCAAAAGCTCCCAAAATCGAGTTTGGGAATTCTCTCAAAATATGGGCGGCAGGTAGACCACATCGCTCTAAAATATTGTTTTGCCCCCTCACCGTTGTACAACTTTCTTTCGCAATGTCACTCTCGCACTCACGTCTACATTCTGGGGTGAAAAATCGAATCCACCCAGAGCAAAAGCTCCCAAAAGCGAGATTTTTGGGAATTCTTTCAAAATATGGGCGGAAGGTAGACCACATCGCTCTAAAATATTGTTCTGCCTCCTCACCGTTGTACAGCTTTCTTTCGCAATGTCACTCTCGCACTCACGCCTACATTCTGGAGTGAAAAATCGAATCCACCCAGAGCAAAAGCTCCCAAAATCGAGTTTGGGAATTCTCTCAAAATATGGGCGGAAGGTAGACCACATCGCTCTAAAATATTGTTCTGCCTCCTCACCGTTGTACAGCTTTCTTTCGCAATGTCACTCTCGCACTCACGCCTACATTCTGGAGTGAAAAATCGAATCCACCCAGAGCAAAAGCTCCCAAAATCGAGTTTGGGAATTCTCTCAAAATATGGGCGGAAGGTAGACCACATCGCTCTAAAATATTGTTTTGCCCCCTCACCGTTGTACAACTTTCTTTAGCAATGTCACTCTCGCGCTCACGTCTACATTCTGGGGTGAAAAATCGAATCCACCCAGAGCAAAAGCTCCCAAAATCGAGTTTGGGAATTCTCTCAAAATATGGGCGGAAGGTAGACCACATCGCTCTAAAATATTGTTTTGCCTCCTCACCGTTGTACAGCTTTCTTTCGCAATGTCACTCTCGCACTCACGCCTACATTCTGGAGTGAAAAATCGAATCCACTCAGAGCAAAAGCTCCCAAAATCGAGTTTGGGAATTCTCTCAAAATATGGGCGGCAGGTAGACCACATCGCTCTAAAATATTGTTTTGCCCCCTCACCGTTGTACAACTTTCTTTCGCAATGTCACTCTCGCACTCACGTCTACATTCTGGGGTGAAAAATCGAATCCACCCAGAGCAAAAGCTCCCAAAATCGAGTTTGGGAATTCTCTCAAAATATGGGCGGAAGGTAGACCACATCGCTCTAAAATATTGTTTTGCCTCCTCACCGTTGTACAGCTTTCTTTCGCAATGTCACTCTCGCACTCACGCCTACATTCTGGAGTGAAAAATCGAATCCACTCAGAGCAAAAGCTCCCAAAATCGAGTTTGGGAATTCTCTCAAAATATGGGCGGAAGGTAGACCACATCGCTCTAAAATATTGTTTTGCCCCCTCACCGTTGTACAACTTTCTTTCGCAATGTCAATCTCGCACTCACGTCTACATTCTGGAGTGAAAAATCGAATCCACCCAGAGCAAAAGCTCCCAAAATCGAGTTTGGGAATTCTCTCAAAATATGGGCGGAAGGTAGACCACATCGCTCTAAAATATTGTTTTGCCTCCTCACCGTTGTACAGCTTTCTTTCGCAATGTCACTCTCGCACTCAAGCCTACATTCTGGAGTGAAAAATCGAATCCACCCAGAGCAAAAGCTCCCAAAATCGAGTTTGGGAATTCTCTCAAAATATGGGCGGAAGGTAGACCACATCGCTCTAAAATATTGTTTTGCCTCCTCACCGTTGTACAGCTTTCTTTCGCAATGTCACTCTCGCACTCACGCCTACATTCTGGAGTGAAAAATCGAATCCACCCAGAGCAAAAGCTCCCAAAATCGAGTTTGGGAATTCTCTCAAAATATGGGCGGAAGGTAGACCACATCGCTCTAAAATATTGTTTTGCCCCCTCACCGTTGTACAACTTTCTTTCGCAATGTCAAAGCAGTGGTATCAACGCAGAGTACTGTGAAAAATCGAATCCACCCAGAGCAAAAGCTCCCAAAAGCGAGATTTTCGGGAATTCTCTCAAAATATGGGGGGCGGAAGGTAGACCACATCGCTCTAAAATATTGCTCTGCCTCCTCACCGTTGTACAGCTTTCTTTCGCAATGTCACTCTCGCACTCACGCCTACATTCTGGAGTGAAAAATCGAATCCACCCAGAGCAAAATCTCCCAAAAGCGAGATTTTCGGGAATTCTCTCAAAATATGGGCGGAAGATAGACCACATCGCTCTAAAATGTTGTTTTCCCTTTCACCGTTGTACAACCTTCTTTCGCAATGTCACTCTCGCACTCACGCCTACATTCTGGAGTGAAAAATCGAATCCACCCAGAGCAAAAGCTCCCAAAATCGAGTTTGGGAATTCTCTCAAAATATGGGCGGAAGCCGTTGTACAGCTTTCTTTCGCAATGTCACTCTCGCACTCACGCCTACATTCTGGAGTGAAAAATCGAATCCACCCAGAGCAAAAGCTCCCAAAATCGAGTTTGGGAATTCTCTCAAAATATGGGCGGAAGGTAGACCACATCGCTCTAAAATATTGTTTTGCCTCCTCACCGCTGTACAGCTTTCTTTCGCAATGTCACTCTCGCACTCACGCCTACATTCTGGAGTGAAAAATCGAATCCACCCAGAGCAAAAGCTCCCAAAAGCGAGATTTTCGGGAATTCTCTCAAAATATGGGGGCGGAAGGTAGACCACATCGCTCTAAAATATTGCTCTGCCTCCTCACCGTTGTACAGCTTTCTTTCGCAATGTCACTCTCGCACTCACGCCTACATTCTGGAGTGAAAAATCGAATCCACCCAGAGCAAAAGCTCCCAAAATCGAGTTTGGGATTTCTCTCAAAATATGGGCGGAAGGTAGACCACATCGCTCTAAAATATTGTCTTGCCTCCTCGTCGCTGTACAGCTTTCTTTCGCAATGTCACTCTCGCACTCACGCCTACATTCTGGAGTGAAAAATCGAATCCACCCAGAGCAAAAGCTCCCAAAATCGAGTTTAAAAATTCTCTCAAAATATGGGCGGAAGGTAGACCACATCGCTCTAAAATATTGTTCTGCCTCCTCACCGTTGTACAGCTTTCTTTCGCAATGTCACTCTCGCACTCACGCCTACATTCTGGAGTGAAAAATCGAATCCACCCAGAGCAAAAGCTCCCAAAATCGAGTTTGGGAATTCTCTCAAAATATGGGCGGAAGGTAGACCACATCGCTCTAAAATATTGTTTTGCCTCCTCACCGCTGTACAGCTTTCTTTCGCAATGTCACTCTCGCACTCACGCCTACATTCTGGAGTGAAAAATCGAATCCACCCAGAGCAAAAGCTCCCAAAAGCGAGATTTTCGGGAATTCTCTCAAAATATGGGGGCGGAAGGTAGACCACATCGCTCTAAAATATTGCTCTGCCTCCTCACCGTTGTACAGCTTTCTTTCGCAATGTCACTCTCGCACTCAGGCCTACATTCTGGAGTGAAAAATCGAATCCACCCAGAGCAAAAGCTCCCAAAATCGAGTTTGGGAATACTCTCAAAATATGGGCGGAAGGTAGACCACATCGCTCTAAAATATTGTCTTGCCTCCTCGCCGCTGTACAGCTTTCTTTCGCAATGTCACTCTCGCACTCACGCCTACATTCTGGAGTGAAAAATCGAATCCACCCAGAGCAAAAGCTCCCAAAATCGAGTTTGGAAATACTCTCAAAATATGGGCGGAAGGTAGACCACATCGCTCTGAATGTTGTTTTGCCTCCTCACCGTTGTACAGCTTTTTTTCGCAATGTCACTCTCGCACTCACGCCTAGATTCTGGAGTGAAAAATCGAATCCATCCAGAGCAAAAGCTCCCAAAATCGAGTTTGGGAATACTCTCAAAATATGGGCGGAAGGTAGACCACATCGCTCTAAAATATTGTCTTGCCTCCTCACCGCTGTACAGCTTTCTTTCGCAATGTCACTCACGCACTCACGCCTACATTCTGGAGTGAAAAATCGAATCCACCCAGAGCAAAATCTCCCAAAAGCGAGATTTTCGGGAATTCTCTCAAAATATGGGCGGAAGGTATACCACATCGCTCTGAATGTTGTTTTGCCTCCTCACCGTTGTACAGCTTTCTTTCGCAATGTCACTCTCGCACTCACGCCTACATTCTGGAGTGAAAAATCGAATCCACCCAGAGCAAAGCTCCCAAAATCGAGTTCGGGAATTCTCTCAAAATATGGGCGGAAGGTAGACCACATCGCTCTAAAATATTGTTTTGCCCCCTCACCGTTGTACAACCTTCTTTCGCAATGTCACTCTCGCACTCACGTCTACATTCTGGGGTGAAAAATCGAATCCACCCAGAGCAAAGCTCCCAAAATCGAGTTTGGGAATGCTCTCAAAATATGGGCGGAAGGTAGACCACATCGCTCTAAAATATTGTTTTGCCCCTCACCGTTGTACAACTTTCTTTCGCAATGTCTCTCTCGCACTCACGTCTACATTCTGGGGTGAAAAATCGAATCCACCCAGAGCAAAAGCTCCCAAAAGCGAGATTTTCGGGAATTCTCTCAAAATATGGGGGCGGAAGGTAGACCACATCGCTCTAAAATATTGCTCTGCCTCCTCACCGTTGTACAGCTTTCTTTCGCAATGTCACTCTCGCACTCACGCCTACATTCTGGAGTGAAAAATCGAATCCACCCAGAGCAAAATCTCCCAAAAGCGAGATTTTCGGGAATTCTCTCAAAATATGGGCGGAAGATAGACCACATCGCTCTAAAATGTTGTTTTCCCTTTCACCGTTGTACAACCTTCTTTCGCAATGTCACTCTCGCACTCACGCCTACATTCTGGAGTGAAAAATCGAATCCACCCAGAGCAAAATCTCCCAAAAGCGAGATTTTCGGGAATTCTCTCAAAATATGGGCGGAAGATAGACCACATCGCTCTAAAATGTTGTTTTCCCTTTCACCGTTGTACAACCTTCTTTCGCAATGTCACTCTCGCACTCACGCCTACATTCTGGAGTGAAAAATCGAATCCACCCAGAGCAAAAGCTCCCAAAATCGAGTTTGGGAATACTCTCAAAATATGGGAGGAAGGTAGACCACATCGCTCTAAAATATTGTTTTGCCCCTCACCG
Source organism: Cylicocyclus nassatus (assembly GCA_958299035.1). Taxonomy (NCBI): domain Eukaryota; kingdom Metazoa; phylum Nematoda; class Chromadorea; order Rhabditida; family Strongylidae; genus Cylicocyclus; species Cylicocyclus nassatus. The sequence continues at coordinate 82,250,851 of CATQJL010000305.1, read as the reverse complement.
TTGTACAACTTTCTTTCGCAATGTCACTCTCGCACTCACGTCTACATTCTGGGGTGAAAAATCGAATCCACCCAGAGCAAAAGCTCCCAAAAGCGAGATTTTTGGGAATTCTTTCAAAATATGGGCGGAAGGTAGACCACATCGCTCTAAAATATTGCTCTGCCTCCTCACCGTTGTACAGCTTTCTTTCGCAATGTCACTCTCGCACTCACGCCTACATTCTGGAGTGAAAAATCGAATCCACCCAGAGCAAAAGCTCCCAAAAGCGAGATTTTCGGGAATTCTCTCAAAATATGGGGGCGGAAGGTAGACCACATCGCTCTAAAATATTGCTCTGCCTCCTCACCGTTGTACAGCTTTCTTTCGCAATGTCACTCTCGCACTCACGCCTACATTCTGGAGTGAAAAATCGAATCCACCCAGAGCAAAATCTCCCAAAAGCGAGATTTTCGGGAATTCTCTCAAAATATGGGCGGAAGATAGACCACATCGCTCTAAAATGTTGTTTTCCCTTTCACCGTTGTACAACCTTCTTTCGCAATGTCACTCTCGCACTCACGCCTACATTCTGGAGTGAAAAATCGAATCCACCCAGAGCAAAATCTCCCAAAAGCGAGATTTTCGGGAATTCTCTCAAAATATGGGCGGAAGATAGACCACATCGCTCTAAAATGTTGTTTTCCCTTTCACCGTTGTACAACCTTCTTTCGCAATGTCACTCTCGCACTCACGCCTACATTCTGGAGTGAAAAATCGAATCCACCCAGAGCAAAAGCTCCCAAAATCGAGTTTGGGAATACTCTCAAAATATGGGCGGAAGGTAGACCACATCGCTCTAAAATATTGTTTTGCCCCTCACCGTTGTACAACTTTCTTTCGCAATGTCACTCTCGCACTCACGTCTACATTCTGGGGTGAAAAATCGAATCCACCCAGAGCAAAAGCTCCCAAAAGCGAGATTTTTGGGAATTCTTTCAAAATATGGGCGGAAGGTAGACCACATCGCTCTAAAATATTGCTCTGCCTCCTCACCGTTGTACAGCTTTCTTTCGCAATGTCACTCTCGCACTCACGCCTACATTTTGGAGTGAAAAATCGAATCCACCCAGAGCAAAAGCTCCCAAAAGCGAGATTTTCGGGAATTCTCTCAAAATATGGGGGCGGAAGGTAGACCACATCGCTCTAAAATATTGCTCTGCCTCCTCACCGTTGTACAGCTTTCTTTCGCAATGTCACTCTCGCACTCACGCCTACATTCTGGAGTGAAAAATCGAATCCACCCAGAGCAAAAGCTCCCAAAAGCGAGATTTTCGGGAATTCTCTCAAAATATGGGGGCGGAAGGTAGACCACATCGCTCTAAAATATTGCTCTGCCTCCTCACCGTTGTACAGCTTTCTTTCGCAATGTCACTCTCGCACTCACGCCTACATTCTGGAGTGAAAAATCGAATCCACCCAGAGCAAAAGCTCCCAAAATCGAGTTTGGGAATACTCTCAAAATATGGGCGGAAGGTAGACCACATCGCTCTAAAATATTGTTTTGCCCCCTCACCGTTGTACAACCTTCTTTCGCAATGTCACTCTCGCACTCACGTCTACATTCTGGGGTGAAAAATCGAATCCACCCAGAGCAAAGCTCCCAAAATCGAGTTTGGGAATGCTCTCAAAATATGGGCGGAAGGTAGACCACATCGCTCTAAAATATTGTTTTGCCCCTCACCGTTGTACAACTTTCTTTCGCAATGTCACTCTCGCACTCACGTCTACATTCTGGGGTGAAAAATCGAATCCACCCAGAGCAAAAGCTCCCAAAAGCGAGGTTTTTGGGAATTCTTTCAAAATATGGGCGGAAGGTAGACCACATCGCTCTAAAATATTGCTCTGCCTCCTCACCGTTGTACAGCTTTCTTTCGCAATGTCACTCTCGCACTCACGCCTACATTCTGGAGTGAAAAATCGAATCCACCCAGAGCAAAAGCTCCCAAAAGCGAGATTTTCGGGAATTCTCTCAAAATATGGGGGCGGAAGGTAGACCACATCGCTCTAAAATATTGCTCTGCCTCCTCACCGTTGTACAGCTTTCTTTCGCAATGTCACTCTCGCACTCACGCCTACATTCTGAAGTGAAAAATCGAATCCACCCAGAGCAAAAGCTCCCAAAATCGAGTTTGGGAATACTCTCAAAATATGGGCGGAAGGTAGACCACATCGCTCTAAAATATTGTCTTGCCTCCTCACCGCTGTACAGCTTTCTTTCGCAATGTCACTCTCGCACTCACGCCTACATTCTGGAGTGAAAAATCGAATCCACCCAGAGCAAAAGCTCCCAAAAGCGAGATTTTCGGGAATTCTCTCAAAATATGGGGGCGGAAGGTAGACCACATCGCTCTAAAATATTGCTCTGCCTCCTCACCGTTGTACAGCTTTCTTTCGCAATGTCACTCTCGCACTCACGCCTACATTCTGGAGTGAAAAATCGAATCCACCCAGAGCAAAATCTCCCAAAAGCGAGATTTTCGGGAATTCTCTCAAAATATGGGCGGAAGATAGACCACATCGCTCTAAAATGTTGTTTTCCCTTTCACCGTTGTACAACCTTCTTTCGCAATGTCACTCTCGCACTCACGCCTACATTCTGGAGTGAAAAATCGAATCCACCCAGAGCAAAAGCTCCCAAAATCGAGTTTGGGAATACTCTCAAAATATGGGCGGAAGGTAGACCACATCGCTCTAAAATATTGTTTTGCCCCTCACCGTTGTACAACTTTCTTTCGCAATGTCACTCTTGCACTCACGTCTACATTCTGGGGTGAAAAATCGAATCCACCCAGAGCAAAAGCTCCCAAAAGCGAGATTTTTGGGAATTCTTTTAAAATATGGGCGGAAGGTAGACCACATCGCTCTAAAATATTGCTCTGCCTCCTCACCGTTGTACAGCTTTCTTTCGCAATGTCACTCTCGCACTCACGCCTACATTTTGGAGTGAAAAATCGAATCCACCCAGAGCAAAAGCTCCCAAAAGCGAGATTTTCGGGAATTCTCTCAAAATATGGGGGCGGAAGGTAGACCACATCGCTCTAAAATATTGCTCTGCCTCCTCACCGTTGCACAGCTTTCTTTCGCAATGTCACTCTCGCACTCACGCCTACATTCTGGAGTGAAAAATCGAATCCACCCAGAGCAAAAGCTCCCAAAAGCGAGATTTTCGGGAATTCTCTCAAAATATGGGGGCGGAAGGTAGACCACATCGCTCTAAAATATTGCTCTGCCTCCTCACCGTTGTACAGCTTTCTTTCGCAATGTCACTCTCGCACTCACGCCTACATTCTGGAGTGAAAAATCGAATCCACCCAGAGCAAAAGCTCCCAAAATCGAGTTTGGGAATACTCTCAAAATATGGGCGGAAGGTAGACCACATCGCTCTAAAATATTGTTTTGCCCCCTCACCGTTGTACAACCTTCTTTCGCAATGTCACTCTCGCACTCACGTCTACATTCTGGGGTGAAAAATCGAATCCACCCAGAGCAAAGCTCCCAAAATCGAGTTTGGGAATGCTCTCAAAATATGGGCGGAAGGTAGACCACATCGCTCTAAAATATTGTTTTGCCCCTCACCGTTGTACAACTTTCTTTCGCAATGTCACTCTCGCACTCACGTCTACATTCTGGGGTGAAAAATCGAATCCACCCAGAGCAAAAGCTCCCAAAAGCGAGGTTTTTGGGAATTCTTTCAAAATATGGGCGGAAGGTAGACCACATCGCTCTAAAATATTGCTCTGCCTCCTCACCGTTGTACAGCTTTCTTTCGCAATGTCACTCTCGCACTCACGCCTACATTCTGGAGTGAAAAATCGAATCCACCCAGAGCAAAAGCTCCCAAAAGCGAGATTTTCGGGAATTCTCTCAAAATATGGGGGCGGAAGGTAGACCACATCGCTCTAAAATATTGCTCTGCCTCCTCACCGTTGTACAGCTTTCTTTCGCAATGTCACTCTCGCACTCACGCCTACATTCTGAAGTGAAAAATCGAATCCACCCAGAGCAAAAGCTCCCAAAATCGAGTTTGGGAATACTCTCAAAATATGGGCGGAAGGTAGACCACATCGCTCTAAAATATTGTCTTGCCTCCTCACCGCTGTACAGCTTTCTTTCGCAATGTTACTCTCGCACTCACGCCTACATTCTGGAGTGAAAAATCGAATCCACCCAGAGCAAAAGCTCCCAAAAGCGAGATTTTCGGGAATTCTCTCAAAATATGGGGGCGGAAGGTAGACCACATCGCTCTAAAATATTGCTCTGCCTCCTCACCGTTGTACAGCTTTCTTTCGCAATGTCACTCTCGCACTCACGCCTACATTCTGGAGTGAAAAATCGAATCCACCCAGAGCAAAAGCTCCCAAAAGCGAGATTTTCGGGAATTCTCTCAAAATATGGGGGCGGAAGGTAGACCACATCGCTCTAAAATATTGCTCTGCCTCCTCACCGTTGTACAGCTTTCTTTCGCAATGTCACTCTCGCACTCACGCCTACATTCTGGAGTGAAAAATCGAATCCACCCAGAGCAAAATCTCCCAAAAGCGAGATTTTCGGGAATTCTCTCAAAATATGGGCGGAAGATAGACCACATCGCTCTAAAATGTTGTTTTCCCTTTCACCGTTGTACAACCTTCTTTCGCAATGTCACTCTCGCACTCACGCCTACATTCTGGAGTGAAAAATCGAATCCACCCAGAGCAAAAGCTCCCAAAATCGAGTTTGGGAATACTCTCAAAATATGGGCGGAAGGTAGACCACATCGCTCTAAAATATTGTTTTGCCCCTCACCGTTGTACAACTTTCTTTCGCAATGTCACTCTTGCACTCACGTCTACATTCTGGGGTGAAAAATCGAATCCACCCAGAGCAAAAGCTCCCAAAAGCGAGATTTTTGGGAATTCTTTTAAAATATGGGCGGAAGGTAGACCACATCGCTCTAAAATATTGCTCTGCCTCCTCACCGTTGTACAGCTTTCTTTCGCAATGTCACTCTCGCACTCACGCCTACATTTTGGAGTGAAAAATCGAATCCACCCAGAGCAAAAGCTCCCAAAAGCGAGATTTTCGGGAATTCTCTCAAAATATGGGGGCGGAAGGTAGACCACATCGCTCTAAAATATTGCTCTGCCTCCTCACCGTTGTACAGCTTTCTTTCGCAATGTCACTCTCGCACTCACGCCTACATTCTGGAGTGAAAAATCGAATCCACCCAGAGCAAAAGCTCCCAAAAGCGAGATTTTCGGGAATTCTCTCAAAATATGGGGGCGGAAGGTAGACCACATCGCTCTAAAATATTGCTCTGCCTCCTCACCGTTGTACAGCTTTCTTTCGCAATGTCACTCTCGCACTCACGCCTACATTCTGGAGTGAAAAATCGAATCCACCCAGAGCAAAAGCTCCCAAAAGCGAGATTTTCGGGAATTCTCTCAAAATATGGGGGCGGAAGGTAGACCACATCGCTCTAAAATATTGCTCTGCCTCCTCACCGTTGTACAGCTTTCTTTCGCAATGTCACTCTCGCACTCACGCCTACATTCTGGAGTGAAAAATCGAATCCACCCAGAGCAAAATCTCCCAAAAGCGAGATTTTCGGGAATTCTCTCAAAATATGGGCGGAAGATAGACCACATCGCTCTAAAATGTTGTTTTCCCTTTCACCGTTGTACAACCTTCTTTCGCAATGTCACTCTCGCACTCACGCCTACATTCTGGAGTGAAAAATCGAATCCACCCAGAGCAAAAGCTCCCAAAATCGAGTTTGGGAATATTCTCAAAATATGGGCGGAAGGTAGACCACATCGCTCTAAAATATTGTTTTGCCCCTCACCGTTGTACAACTTTCTTTCGCAATGTCACTCTTGCACTCACGTCTACATTCTGGGGTGAAAAATCGAATCCACCCAGAGCAAAAGCTCCCAAAAGCGAGATTTTTGGGAATTCTTTTAAAATATGGGCGGAAGGTAGACCACATCGCTCTAAAATATTGCTCTGCCTCCTCACCGTTGTACAGCTTTCTTTCGCAATGTCACTCTCGCACTCACGCCTACATTTTGGAGTGAAAAATCGAATCCACCCAGAGCAAAAGCTCCCAAAAGCGAGATTTTCGGGAATTCTCTCAAAATATGGGGGCGGAAGGTAGACCACATCGCTCTAAAATATTGCTCTGCCTCCTCACCGTTGTACAGCTTTCTTTCGCAATGTCACTCTCGCACTCACGCCTACATTCTGGAGTGAAAAATCGAATCCACCCAGAGCAAAAGCTCCCAAAAGCGAGATTTTCGGGAATTCTCTCAAAATATGGGGGCGGAAGGTAGACCACATCGCTCTAAAATATTGCTCTGCCTCCTCACCGTTGTACAGCTTTCTTTCGCAATGTCACTCTCGCACTCACGCCTACATTCTGGAGTGAAAAATCGAATCCACCCAGAGCAAAAGCTCCCAAAATCGAGTTTGGGAATACTCTCAAAATATGGGCGGAAGGTAGACCACATCGCTCTAAAATATTGTTTTGCCCCCTCACCGTTGTACAACCTTCTTTCGCAATGTCACTCTCGCACTCACGTCTACATTCTGGGGTGAAAAATCGAATCCACCCAGAGCAAAGCTCCCAAAATCGAGTTTGGGAATGCTCTCAAAATATGGGCGGAAGGTAGACCACATCGCTCTAAAATATTGTTTTGCCCCTCACCGTTGTACAACTTTCTTTCGCAATGTCACTCTCGCACTCACGTCTACATTCTGGGGTGAAAAATCGAATCCACCCAGAGCAAAAGCTCCCAAAAGCGAGGTTTTTGGGAATTCTTTCAAAATATGGGCGGAAGGTAGACCACATCGCTCTAAAATATTGCTCTGCCTCCTCACCGTTGTACAGCTTTCTTTCGCAATGTCACTCTCGCACTCACGCCTACATTCTGGAGTGAAAAATCGAATCCACCCAGAGCAAAAGCTCCCAAAAGCGAGATTTTCGGGAATTCTCTCAAAATATGGGGGCGGAAGGTAGACCACATCGCTCTAAAATATTGCTCTGCCTCCTCACCGTTGTACAGCTTTCTTTCGCAATGTCACTCTCGCACTCACGCCTACATTCTGAAGTGAAAAATCGAATCCACCCAGAGCAAAAGCTCCCAAAATCGAGTTTGGGCTTAGGCTTAGGCTTAGGCTTAGGCTCAGGCTTAGGCTTAGGCTTAGGCTTAGGCTTAGGCTTAGGCTTAGGCTTAGGCTTAGGCTTAGGCTTAGGCTTAGGCTTAGGCTTAGGCTTAGGCTTAGGCTTAGGCTTAGGCTTAGGCTTAGGCTTAGGCTTAGGCTTAGGCTTAGGCTTAGGCTTAGGCTTAGGCTTAGGCTTAGGCTTAGGCTTAGGCTTAGGCTTAGGCTTAGGCTTAGGCTTAGGCTTAGGCTTAGGCTTAGGCTTAGGCTTAGGCTTAGGCTTAGGCTTAGGCTTAGGCTTAGGCTTAGGCTTAGGCTTAGGCTTAGGCTTAGGCTTAGGCTTAGGCTTAGGCTTAGGCTTAGGCTTAGGCTTAGGCTTAGGCTTAGGCTTAGGCTTAGGCTTAGGCTTAGGCTCAGGCTTAGGCTTAGGCTTAGGCTTAGGCTTAGGCTTAGGCTTAGGCTTAGGCTTAGGCTTAGGCTTAGGCTTAGGCTTAGGCTTAGGCTTAGGCTTAGGCTTAGGCTTAGGCTTAGGCTTAGGCTTAGGCTTAGGCTTAGGCTTAGGCTTAGGCTTAGGCTTAGGCTTAGGCTTAGGCTTAGGCTTAGGCTTAGGCTTAGGCTTAGGCTTAGGCTTAGGCTTAGGCTTAGGCTTAGGCTTAGGCTTAGGCTTAGGCTTAGGCTTAGGCTTAGGCTTAGGCTTAGGCTTAGGCTTAGGCTTAGGCTTAGGCTTAGGCTTAGGCTTAGGCTTAGGCTTAGGCTTAGGCTTAGGCTTAGGCTTAGGCTTAGGCTTAGGCTTAGGCTTAGGCTTAGGCTTAGGCTTAGGCTTAGGCTTAGGCTTAGGCTTAGGCTTAGGCTTAGGCTTAGGCTTAGGCTTAGGCTTAGGCTTAGGCTTAGGCTTAGGCTTAGGCTTAGGCTTAGGCTTAGGCTTAGGCTTAGGCTTAGGCTTAGGCTTAGGCTTAGGCTTAGGCTTAGGCTTAGGCTTAGGCTTAGGCTTAGGCTTAGGAGCATTTGGTCAGGCTCTAGTAAAATTTTGCAGAAGAGAACTGGACGACGAATCAATTTATTCCAAAAAAAAAACCCGAAAAGGTTGACGTGATGTTATGAGAGTTCTCTTTTATTATTACGATAATTTTCTAAGCTGATCTACTCAGTTATAGTTTTTTGGTAGTTTCTACAATGATTTTGTTTTCATATATGCCGAGTCACCTGGGAAATCTATCTTTTCTTGAGATTTTCTCGAACCTTTTCACAATAACATGATAAAACTTACTGTGGTATCAACGCCGTAATACTCGGTGCTCGAGGAGGAAAACAAAAGCACCATTATCAGCTGCCATTTTTGTCCATTCGAGCGTTGCTATAATAAAAATATTATCAGAAGTACAATACCGCTTGTAATTTGTGAAAAATCAATGCCGGAGTTCACCGGATTTTGCGTTGCACTGCCATATCTTGCCTCAGATCGAAACAATTTTGAATTCAAAAGCACCGTTCAACTCAGCTCGACGAGATCATTTTCTGATGTGCAGAAGCGCCTGTTTTGGCACGATAGTCGGTCAAATTTTACGAACTCTCCCGATTCTTTCATATTGTGCTGCTCATAGTGTTCAGTCAGCACAGCGATCACTCTACCGTAAGCAAAAATTTGGAAACATCGTTGAATTTTGACCGACTATTGTGCTCAAACAGGCCCTTTTTATTCCAAAAGATGCATCTCGTCAAGAGTTGAATGGTGTTTTTGGATTCAGAATTTGTCCATCCTGAAGCAAGGTATGGCCATGCAACCCAGAATACAGCGAACTTCGGCAGAGTGCGGTGATTTTCTTTACAATTAGAAGCGGTATTATATCATGCTTGCTGTTTTCCATCTTAAATAATTTCTACGAATATTATCCCACCGAATTTGAGTAACGAAGAAAAGCCAGAGTTATGCAGCTTTCTCCACTTCTATTTCCCTTGAAGACAGTGTCCCGGCAGATTCGCACCCTGGAGGATATTGCCATGGTGGGTTCCTGGTCATCCCCTGACTTCCAGACGCAGTCCGGCTGGTTGATGTTCCCCCTGGGCCGAGAAAATCTCCCTTGAACCGGCGCGCGCAACCGGGTGGAGGAACGAACACCTCAATTAGGTACCGCCTCCGCGGACTATTGGTCCCAACACGATGCATAACAGTAGGACGAAAGGACCAGCAGCCCGCGGAGGCGGATTGAGGTGTCCGTTCCTCCGCTCCGCGCAACCCCAATCGGCGCGCACTCGGACGACTTCGCTTACACCATTCGGCGCGGGACCCCACGACCGCATCGTCGCCTTCCGCGTGCCCCCCCCCCGCATTGTGCATGCTATCCAAAGCAAAAATTACAGGCAGCAGGGTCTTCGTGCCAGGGCCTCCCAACTTTCCATCGAAATTCTCGTCCGTGCTGTCTTTGGGATAAACGCCCCGGAAAAAGTCTTTTCACCCGTTTCAAAAGTCAGATTCGGGGTCTACGGGTCAAGAAGTGCCAAAACATGCAAAAAGATGGAATTGCAAAATCTACTGGGACACTGCCTTCAAAAGTACCTAAGAGCTCCATTATATAGAGGTTTTTATAACGTAAAAGGAAGTCAGAATTTGCAACTCCTAAAGAAAAAGCAACGCCTGCCTTATGCAACTGAAAGACTTACAAAATTACTTGAGCAGTGCTTGAACGGCAGCAAGTACCACATGAGAATAATAATCTTTGTTGTCAGACAATGTTCGTGATCACTTTATCTTATAACGCATCTTTAACTCACCGTCTTGTACCCAGTACGGATCCTCGGCTGATTCTCCTCCCAACATCAAAAACACTGGTCCATTTTGCTTGTACCACTGTTGATTGTACCAGTATCTCTGAAATTGGCACTTTGAGATAGCTCGACTCCAAAAGTAGTCTGCTAAATCCCCCTTATCAAGCTTACCTGTTGGTATGTAGCCGTGTTTGAGCTATTGAAATGATCTACGCTGTTTTCGAACCAGTCCTGCACCACAGCATCATTCGAGACATACTTTTCGTTCCTCTATACAGAAATTTACTCCTAAGAAAACAGTGCCTAATTATTTACAGTCGGCTTTGGAACGAGTCCGCCCATCGGTCGCCCACGAATCATGTGTCGTCGGAATTTCTTCTGAGGAGCACATTGGGCTAGCAGAGCAAGGCCTGGAACAAGGAGTACCTTCAAATTGAGTTACTTTTTGAAAACCTGCATTGCATTTTCTCGTAGCTGGCCCACACAACTGCAAGACTTTCATGTACAACGTGCAGCTGCATACAGCGTAGAATTCAGCATATGTAAAATTACAAACCTTGGCAAAAACTCAAGTAAAATTTAATTTTTGTCCTGTTGTTGATCAAAAAGAAAAACACAGCAACAGAGCTGTGCGAAAGATATAAAAATATTTGTTAATCAACAAACCCAGTAAAACAAGACCACAGAGCTTGAGGAGCGCCATCACAGTAGTTTTATTATCTTTGCACGCTAATGCTATCGCTTATCTCACGAAAACGATGAAATTTCTGCCTAATGAGCCTTAGTCGCCGTTGTTCCACAGATTAGAAAACCAATGAAAAGTAAAAAAAATATTGATTTATTTGACATTTATGATTGAATGAGTGAAGGTTTGTGTGAAAAAAGTAGTTTCTTGAGACCAATAAAGTGATCAATACAAGAAACACAATACAAACAAACAAACATACACAAACACAACATACACAACATACATACAAACAATACACATCAATCAGGGCCCGGCACGCGTTGGTTTGGAGCTTTTTAGGAAACGAAGTCCCCCATGACTTCGCGAAAATTCACGAAGTCCCTCTCGACGTGAAAATCAGTAGGGAAACCTTTATTCAACCAAAATAGTAACAAAAAAGCGAAAAAAGCGCATTTTGAGGTATGTAATATAACAAAAAAGCAAAAAGAAAACATTTCGAGTCGGTTAAAGGCTCTGACATTGGGTATAGTACCAATTTGATGCTGGGAATGCCGAGAATCTCCTAAGCCAACTAAATCTGTAGCCTCAATAATCCTGCGATGCATTTTTCGCCACATATTTCAAAGGACACCGCAAGTGATTGGAGCGCGACATCTATCAACGCGTAGAATTATACTAGTTTTGACTCAAAAAAAGGAGAGGCAACGGTTTGATCCGCTCTCTTCACTATATGATAGATTTTTGACCGTTCTAATCGTCCAAATCAAAAAGGTCGGAAACTTATTGAACTCACGGATATTTATGCTCCGAACCAACCAAGTTGGTTGGTTTGGTAGTTGGTCTAGAAACCAACAAATTCGAGAACGGATATTAGGACACATAAGTTTTGGGAACTTTTTACATAACATAGTTTGGAGTAATATTGTATACTCATAGCCCAAATTCGGAGCTATGTGATTGTTTGTGCGCTGTAAACAAGCCATTTGTTTGTTTGAGTCTTGCATTTGAAATTCGCGCGTCTGCGAAAGAACACGTTCAACTCGTGAAACCTGACATGTTCGTCGTGTTTTTTGGCGCTTCCTCCAGGACCTCATAAAAACGATGTCCCCGTTGCTTTTAACTCCAAAAACGAAGTCCAGTTTGACCCCAAACCATCGGTGCCGGGCCCTGACATCAATACATTTCTTTGGTCAACTTATAGACGAGAGTGTGGTTCATCATCTCTTCAATTGAACAAAGAAAAAGTTTCCACTGTTTCAGTTGATCATATTCTGCCACTGCCAGCCTAGTGGCAGGTCATGCCCTTGTGCATCAAAGCTTTTGAGTGTTCCTTCAGTTTTCGCTATTTACTATGATGGAACCAAACACGCGTTCGGTTTAACTCGTTATCGATAAGAATGTATCTTCATCAGTGTCTAGTCAGATAGTTTCCGCCCATAAGCTCGCTGGCACTCCAAAATGGTATAATAAATTATTTTGGGGGATGCACAATTTAAATTTTTCCTCAATCCAATACCGCGTACACTCATCACACGCTTGATATTGTTATATCCTATTGGGCCTTAGGTTCGTGGTTTTTGGCTATACGTTTATGATTTATCTTCCTAAACCTTGGACAATCTGTTATCATGTTCTGTTCGAAGGTTTGTTTGAGTTGACCTTTTTCTTTTGCTCTTTGACGGACCGTGAGCGTTTTAGTAAATAAAATAGAAATAATTTCCTCTCGAAGTCAGTGAAGTCTGAGGAAAACCGCACACCTGCGAAGCTGAGCTCCACATCCTGCTCTTACGAGTTTTCAATTCTCGGTCACCTGTTTATTTTTTGTGGTCCTAGCACTTATCCTCATAACCATGTTTCATAAAGTGCTCTGATCCAACCATAATAAAGCGCTTATGTCTGGGTATGTCTGTCTGTCACGAAATCAATAGAGCGAGATACAGCCAAGCGTTCACGCCGAATTTTCGCACAATCCAGCATGTAGGTTCACTATGCACGAGGCCGGGCCAATAAGGCATGCGATAATGATCCACGCTGCTTCGCCCCGCAAAACTAGTCGGTGCTTGAACTCTTTGCGAAGTCACGGGTTTGTTGGAAAAAGTAGATTCGCAAGCCATGGGCTCTAGCCGAAAAAAGTGATCAGGATTTATTTTCTACGTAAACAGCGCAAAAGGGGTGACTGCGTAGATAGTCAATTTGCCAAGCTTTGAAAGAGTACTTGAGAAAAGTTTTGCTAAGATATGTAGCTTATGATGATCATCTTGCTTAGGCCATTAAAGGATAAAGGATAAAGGATCCTGCGTCTTCAATACCCTCTGAGGGTATGCGCCGAACGCACACACTAACTTCATAGTCGAAGAGGCAATTGTATGCGTGCGGGCCTATTAAAGTGTCTTGCGGGGGCCATCCGTTTCCAAATCAGTGCTTTTATCCTCCCAGATTATTCTGGTATAGTGTGGACCCCGGCCAGGTTCCCATATGTACCTCCGCAGCGCATACGCAACGCGCGCACTGTTGACGCTTCTTATTCCATATGAACGAGAAATCATCTCTAACTTAAGATAGGAGTGAGACAAGAAGTGGAACCCTCTATTCTCACCTCCAGAAAAGCTTAAGCAGAAGAAAAAACTTTTCCAACCTCCACTAACACTTGGTTCTTTGTCATTCTCATGTTTAGTTTTATACTAGTATAAAACTACCACTGATGGGTGAAAATCGAGAAATAGCGGAAAGAGGATTACTTTTGGAACGTTACTCTTCTGCAATCATTGAAAAACTAGAAGCATAAGGTGGAGAGCGTAATTTAACAAGCTGAAGCTTCACTGCCGCATTGAAAAGCAACTAAAAGATTTAGACAAAACAAACTCAGTCGGATAGATACGTTTCTATACAAAACAAATTCAATCGAATAGATACGTTTGGTCCGTGATAGAAACCCTGAAGAAATCTCTTCAAACTATACTTAATCCTCGAGGAAAGAAACGAGAGCTTTTGACAGAAGCTCTCAAGACTTTTGAGGCTCGTAAAAACTTGTCATCATCAGCTGGTGTGGTTCGTTTGACCCTGAAAGAAAGAGATTATAGAAAAAAACAACTCAATAAAGAGAGGAACGCATAGAAACCAATAGGTCCTGGGACGAAAAGAGCACTGAAGGCATGCGCTGCGTTCGCGGCGCGGAGGTACATGTGGGAAGCTGGCCGGGGTCCACACTATACCAATTTGCCGGCCCCGGAGGGTAGAGGGCTTGGTTGGCCCAGGGGCGGAGATCGAACCTGTGTCCGATCTGGTCATGGCGGCGCCTCATACCACTACGCCACTCGTCCCCCCTTATGCCATTAAGCCAAAATAAATCCAGTAGGTAATTCAAAATTTGCCTCTTCTAGGATAAAGTCATCCTCCCAAATTAAATTAACATGAAATGCTTCTGAAATGATTAGTTGTATGCAACTCAAACTTGAAGCATGGCGCATAATTATCTAACTTGGGATCGCGAAACAGACATATAGGCTCGTAGTAGAGCTGCCTCATCCGTTCTTAACTGAATAAAAAAAACCTCAGTAAAGCTGAGGTTTTGACGAGTCAGCTTGTCCTCAGTCGAGCCATCGATTGATGATTGCAACCATCCACGATGATGTGATTATGAACGCCACGTCCATGCAAATGTGGCAACTCGTCCGCAAAACATTCATACCAAGTGGTTGGTATTAGAGGCGGAGATGTGGCCCACTTGTTAGATCTTTGAGTATCGTCAGCCTGCACTGTAGCTTCTCACTCAATATTCCTTCGACATGTAACTTACTCAGGAGTAACTTACGGAAAGTTCATCATTAAAACACTATTCAAGTCAATTCATCGTCTAACTGGATCTGAAGTGATTTAAGTAAGGTAGACGGCCTCGTCAGGTAGAAAGACGATTAACTGAACCTTCATTTTGCATTCTTACAGCATGGAAAGGGGCGGTCATCATTTCACCTTGAGGAATCTTGGTTGAGGGCCTCAGTTCAGTTCACCTGGGGCAGTATGTATCGATCGCCCTTTCGGGTAAGGGTTCTCATTCAGATAATCCGCCTCAAAGCTCGGTGCTCTGGGAATCTGGTTCTTTCTCGCTTATTCATCTTTTGGAGGCTCTACTACCAGTACTCTGCGTTGATACCACTGCTT